>JAVTVY010020726.1:0-70464 GCA_036873755.1 Hanleya hanleyi
CGGATTTGATAGTTTTGGAACATCATGATGTCTCGCCGGCATCACTGGAAACTGTTGACCGCTTCTCCTTTTAATACAGGAAACTAGCCTTTGTTTAGGTTTATATTGATTGTTGTTGTTCTTTTTTAAATTTGGTTCTACTGCTGTTATATGAAATAGGTCTCTTGAATGAACGACGGTTGAATAATAACTGAAGGACCAGACGCTTGTAATCTGCCAGTTTGAAAAAAAAATATTGGTCAGTTCAAATTTTAGAGGAGGAAATTCGATATTTTCATTGTCTTGTAACAGAAAAGCGAAGAATATCCAGTCGTTTTCTGTAAAGCGTCATTAACTGACCTTTCTGTACCATATACTGGGAGTGAGGCGATGATGCCTTCAGAAAAAGGATTTGTCACTTCTGGCCTACAAATCTGATCATGGTTCGCCGGAGTTTTAAAAGAAGAGAGTGTTAACAATGAATCTAGGGTTTAAGTGTGTAGGTTTTACTGTGAATACATGGCAGTATCGATCGATAATCACAATGCTTCAATAGAAGGACAGTAATGACAAGATTGTCGATCAGGAAGTACGCCAGGTGTCCGCGATTTCTCGTCAAATATGGTATTGATCTGTGACACATATTCCACTTACGCTTTCATATCTAATGATGTGATGAAATGGTCGGTTTAGACCTGCTTCACAATTCATTGTCGTGGCGTAATGGTTCATTGTTGACAATTGTAAAGTGTGTCAGAACTTTATTGTAAGCATTCTTCATAAGGCTTTCTTCAGTTCTACTGCACGAAAGGATATCATATCCTTGTTGGGATGTTTCTTTGTGTATAGAATTGCTCGAATTTCCCATTATCAATATCTGTGAGAAATTCGGCAACGCCATATACCAACAGCGTATAGCTATCCCATTTGGTACAAATCCTGCATCACAGTTGGCAGACCAAAATCTGTTCTCCTATGAATACGCCTATACACAGAAATTGTGAAAAGCTAACCATTCCAAAGCCCGTTCCTTTTCATTCACCAAACGCTATAGACGATCCCGTAGCAGTGGATCATCCCTATATTAGCGACGCTGTGAAGGATATATACCCCCTTCATCAGATTTGAAGGACACTACTGATAGCCCGGATGGAACATCATATGTGAGCCTATAGCTGTACAAGAATGATAAGTTGGAGCGATATGCAAGATGTGGGATAAAACTGACGACGTCTGGTGACTGAAAAGCAACGATATAACTCTACATGAAAGCTTCTCTCGGCACCTCACATTCAGACCCGAGAATACGGTGGATTCTCGGACGTAGGCTTAGTATCTCAGCCACGCTTTTATTTCAGCTGTTCGTGTGGAGATTATGAAGTATCCACACGGCCCCTAGCACCGGCTTTTATTTCATACACATTTGGAATTAGTGCTGTCATGTGAAACAAGTATTTCGATTATTGGCACGGAAATTCCTTTTTGGACGACGGCTGAATATTGAATGTCGGACCTGACGCTTGCTATTTATTCTGTCTTATCTCTTAATCACGCACGCAGGTGGGAAGTGTTATTCTGCATTAATAGCATGAATCAAGTTATATCCGACCATACAGATTTTAAGGGCAAGCTGGACGATAAATTCACCATCTCATGAAAATTAAGTGAAAACTATTAATTTGACCGAGTCTTCAAAATTAGCTGCTGTAGCATCGTTTCTATATCTGATATTTGAAATGGCTGTAATATAAATAGACGATTCCATGGATTCCGAAATGTATTGGCTTGTTGGCTTTCAAGGCAAATCCATTAAAGACTAATGGAAAATCGAAATTTTAAGTCCTTCAGTTTTATATCGATCTATGACTTGACGTCAATGCAAACGTATATGACGTCCATAGATACTGTAAATACCTCATCAATCTAGAATCATGTTAAATGTTTGAAAAATATACATATTTAAAAGCTCTGCCTCTTTCATGATGTGGCTATAAAAGACGAACATAGTATCAGGTGTTTTATCATGTCGAATGCGTATGATTTGATAAGAATTGTAATTATAATTTTCATCATGTTTTGATTTCAGGTCGAAATAATGGGACTAATCCCAGAGATCCATTCGTCAAGTTGTTCCTTCTGCCGGATGAGAGGACATGTCGTATATCTAAAGTGCGCAAGAAAACTCTCACGCCCATATTCAACGAAACATTTGTCTTCCAAGTACGCTAATTTTTTTTTTTTTCAAATATGATAGGGGAGTAAATATACGCAAAAAAACTACATGCCAAGCTTACACTTTTTAACACCTTCATTGTTTGGATTGTATATGTATTTCGCGGGCTCTAGTCCGGCTTTCCTGATTCAGTAGCGTTTTGAGAATCGGTGTCCGTTAGACAATTTCGCTTCGTATCTCATAGTACTTATGATTGATTAATGCTATCATATTAACGTCTCAGAAGCATTGTCTACGGGATTTCTATTTGATTGGGCAGAAATTATTTAAACGGGTTTCAGTATGTATTTGGGATAAATAACTCCTGGAGTGTCCTCGACCTTTATACACAGTTAGTCACATCAATACCAATTACTGCACAGTCTTTTGAGACCGACTCGCTCTTTAAACGCGGTTAATGATCGCCTCAGTTAACTTCAACAATCAGGGTAATTACAAGGTGGGAATTCATTTGCTCTGTCTAAAACATTTGTGCAATCGCCGCTGCGCGCTTAATCTGTTTTGTAAAACCTTCGTGTGTATGATTTTGGGGTCCCTCTGATCTGGAATTCAAGTGAACAGATATCACTGAAGTTTTATATAGGGAAACCAAAGTCTTTTTGAATAAAAAATATTTGTCATGGATCAGGAGCTGTCGAAAGCGTTTTACCAGCATTATTGTAAAGATGAGTGAAGGTTCTCAGTCATCCAGGTATTAACAATAACAAATCGAAGAACTGGTTCTCTGGATTTCGAATTTTTATATACTGGTGAGCGTCGCAACGTCAGTATATAAAAATTCGAAATCCAGAGAACCAGTTCTTCGATTTGTTATTATTATTGTAAAGAGATTAATTCCAAAAGTAGCTACTGTTCGCTAGAATCCTCTTGAATACTATTCCAGAAGCATATGCATATAGTCCCTCTAGTAACTGCTAGATTATGCGTGATTCTAGTAACTGCTAGATTATGCGTGATTCTATCTAGCTTCACAGATGACTTCGGTTTAGCACTGCAATCTATCGTTGCTACAGAACTGAGCAGTCATAAAACGCCTATGGATAGTGGCGTATTGGGTATCATTTATCGGATCAGATCACAAACGACGATAAAGGTCTAAAAGATATCACGAACCTCATTCAATAATTCATAATAATTAACCAGATATCAACAAAGAAGACTTTCCATTTCAGGTTCCACCCAATGAAATTCGAGACCGCACTCTCCGATTCTCTCTGTATGACGTGGACAAGCGCAAAGTTCGCCATTCCCTGGGTCACGTGTTCGTTCCATTAAAAGATTACGATTTAACCCGAGGAGATACAATGTGGAGAGACATGGAACCCACAGCACAGGTATTCGGTGTATATACTGATGGGAGTAGAGAGGATCCCATATAACTTGCTCATGCAAAATTCCCACTCGAGAACTCGAGAGAAGAAAAATATATCCCAACCGAGCCGCCGAGGCGAGTTATTCTTTTTCCCATATAAGTTAAATCATTATTTTAATCAGTATTTTATTAAAAATGTTAATGACACACCAAGTTGATGAACGTTGGTAGAGCGCATCATGCCTGCAACACGTGTCAAGCGAAGTGACTGGCCATCTACGTCCTGCGTCGCACGCGCTCATCCCACATACGTGTGTGGGATGACGTATCCCAGATGCTGTTACCGTACGAGTTTTACGCTATATTGTATGGGAATAAAAACCAGATATATGTTTTAGAGCAAAACATGCCCCTGTTTTCTCCAAGATACATATCAAATTTCTTTCTTTAAATAACTACTCTACCATTATCATTCCAGCCATCAGTGAACATTGGTGATCTTCAATTCTCCCTGACGCATATGCCCAACTTCGAAAAGGTCAAGGTCACAGTGCTTCAAGCCAGGCAACTTCAGCCTGCAGAAAATGACATGGAAATAGGTACGCTCTAATACGGTCTCGGGGAAGAAATCAAACTTCACGATAAATGAAGCTAAATAAATAAATAAATAAATAAATAAAGTCATTTTGATCACATCAGATGTTTGGGCGAGACAATCGTGGGGGGGTGGGGGTTAGGCTTCTTGGACAGTTATTATCAGTACCGGTATATACCTGAAAGAAGTGACCAACGATGTCCCTAAATGTGAGATGGTAAAAGGTGGAAAAGATGTGGAACAGGGTACCCTGTAATACCCGTATTTTTGGGGCAGCCGAATATTATTGGCATGAACAAAATATGAAAATTGTGCGCTGATTCCCACTGCAATGTAGCTCCGGTGTTGCCTTCTTCTATACTACGTGAGACAAGGCTCCGGTGTCAAACCACTCAACAGATGTAGTTGTTGGGAAAGTTCCGAACGGGCAATATTTGCCGAACCCGTTGACCATAACCAATAAAATAATTGGATTCTATGTCCACTTACCTTTCATAAGACACCACCCGGACGAGTGGGGTAAAACTGTTCACATCGCCGTCATCTTGCATCAATCAGAACGCCGATTACGCGCCACAACAACACGCGACAACCACTACATGGGGTAAAACTGTCCACATCGCCGTCATCTTGCATCAATCAGAACGCCGATTACGCGTCACAACAACGCGCGACAACCACTACATGCATAGCGGCGATGTGGACAGTTTTACCCCCTCGTCCGATTTTAGATGTCTTGCAAAGCCAGAAATGGACCGCCACTCATAAACAAGGTGTCTCATGAAAGATGGACATAGAATCGAATTATTTTATTGGTTATGGTCAACGGGTTCGGCAAATATTGCCCGCTCGGCACTTTCCCAACAACTACATCTGTTGAGTGGTTTGGCTCCGGGGGCCTTGTTCTCACGTAGTATAGAAGAAGGAGCTACCTGCAATGTTGCAATGACCGTCCTATTTGGGAAATTTGCCAAACACTTTCACAATTATCTCCACATAGTCTGTTCTTCATATTGCCCACCTGGTCCCCACATAGCATGCCCCACACGATCCCCACATGTTCCGTAATGTGTTCGTGTGTACGAGATACATGGAATACAAAGCTAACCTGTTGTTTAGGTGGATGCGATCATCCATGTAATACATTGCGAAGCATTGTGGAGTGGGGGCGAGGGCTGGGCGGGCAAAGAAAGCGCAGAAACATTCGGTCCCACTCAGAATGGGTACAGTTATCATTAGGCCTATTGCTCGAACAAGTCCCATGGCTTCCATCAGTCAAAGGTCGAGATTCGCTCCTGTGCAATATAATAAAAGATGCTCCAGTACGTATACCTGTATGTCTTCTTCGTAAAGTCCACTCATATCAAAACGCGCCACGTCTTCAGTGTTTATATATGCTTATCAATATCAGCCTAAACAAGTCCCGAATAGTCTTCCGTATTATGGAAGAGACTAACTGGCATGACTACCGTTTATCTATGTCCAGTTTCCGTCAACTTCGAAATCTTATTTTGTCCACTGAATTACCAACTCGGAATGCAAGTTTTGTCATTTCCAACTATCAAATCTATTCACACTTAGGACCACTAATCTCTATTTCGAAAATTTAATTTATAAAATTATATATAATTGCGACATTTAGAACTACATTAGGAGCTGACAAATGAATAAAAACAATCATCAATTAACTCGGAGCAGTATATGTATAAAACCCAACGACAATAAAAATTCGGTAACAGTCTTCATAGTTTTGCCAATATATTTTTTTAACAAATCTTTTCAGGCTGGTATGTGAGAATTCAATTAATTCACGGAAGGAAGGTTTACAAGAGCAAGAGAACGGCGACACAGAGAGGAATCAGCGACTTGGAGTTTAACGAGTCTTTCTCATTCACTGTCCCTGGTAAACAGTTCGACTCGTGTAACATCACTGTATCATTGATGCTGACGGGTCAGAAGTATCGGCTGGGCCGTGATGAGGAGTATGGGCGGGTGACTGTCGGGCCGTTCATGTTCGCCCGGGGAGAGGAGCTTATCCACTGGCAGGAAATGTTAGGTCAACCACGTCACGCCGTCACCAAATGGCACTCACTCACACCCACTAATGGACACGATTGACGGTACCTGCGCCACTGTGTACCCCTTGACAACACTGTTGCGAACACTCTAGTCACTCTTCTTTGAGTACAACAGCCAAAAACTTCACCAGATTGTACATCAATATTAAATTGCAACCAATGCGACCAGAGGTGATCATATCAGAGCAATTATATACGCTGCGAAAGAGAAATAAGTAACTTCAGATTGTCCCACGTTGGACATATCTGATCGTCTACACGAGTGCAGCTACTTGTACATTAAGAAAATATTTTGAAAATCGGTAGCAGCAGAAATACGAATCATCTAATTACGTAGGTTCTGTATTTCGTTGTGGAACTATCTAATAAAACTTTATCATTAATTAGGCTGCTAGAAAAAATATGGTCATAACTTCTTCTCTGTCAAATACAATGATTTTCAAAACATCAAGCGATTCCTTTTCGACAACCCCATAGCCATTTATCAAATTAGACCGTTTCATCGGCCGCGTAAACAAGTCAAATTTTCTTTGACAAAATGGTCATGCCCTTAACTTAAGCAATACAGTTTATGCCAAATTATGCCGTACATTCGATCAAATTATCTTTGTCGACAGACATGGACAATTTGACGAAATGAATTTGACTACACGCAACCTGACTACATTATATGAACTAATTTTGAGAGAGAGAGAGAGAGAGAGAGAGAGAGAGAGAGAGCGCGCCATTAGGAAGAGTTATTTCTCTCAAACAATGGATACGATATATTGGGTATATTCTGAGACTAAGATATATAATTTTGTATCATGTATATTACATACGCTAAACCAAACTATCAGTCATACTTTATAGGTATCCTCAATGTTCGCTGTGAATGTTGAGGCTGTATCGATGTTCAGAACTGGGACAACATTTTTGGCTGATATATAGGATCGAAGAATACACTCTTACTAAAGGTGCTGTTTCAGAAGCATTCAGAAGCAATCCGGTACTTCATAACACATCAGCCATATATCAGCATAACGGTCCTACAATCAGTGTAACACCCGTTTTGCGAACTATAAAATGTACGGTTACCGATATGAAGAAAATGGTGCAGTTCCATAGGAAGATAATGACAGAGCTTCTGAAACATCACCCTTTTTGCTAAGAGTGTACTGGTATGTGGGAAATTACACTCTTTATATTTCTGATTGTTGTCAAGAAGGCATAGTGGTGTCAGTGTATTACCAATGTCAGTAATCACTAAATGATTGTAATGTTGCTGCTGATAAATAATCACCAACAGTAACACATTTTAAATCCTCATCTCGGATCTTAAATTAAATCCCAATATTTCTTGCAAAAAGTGAGGTTTGTATTTTTATTGAAAGGTTTCTCAACCGTGATGGAGAAAATATGAAGGGGTAATCAAATCTGGAAAACTTTACTTCGAAACTACCTGGATATTTTGTGAATAATATACACAGGAATAATAATATATAAATAATAATATATAAACATGGCAGTGTGACTAACGTCACAGGACCTACGAAATGCAGTAGGCATTAGGACTCGAACGCGAACTGAACTCTTGGAAATCCCCACCCCCAGTTGAAATCCTGCCTATATTAAGATGGGCACCGCCCAAGTCAGAATCGCCAATGATCACCAGAAATTTTCATCAAAAGTAGGTCAGCTCAGAACTTGTTGGTAACAGTCTCTTAATGCGCCTTCATTCCAAAATAAATAACACTCGCCGATTTAATTTTACAATTTTTTAATTAAAGGAAACAGATTGAATAATATAGGTTCAGTAGATTTCAAGCTTTACGTGTGAAAATACATTTACATCTCTTTAATGGTTTTCAGTGCCCTTGTACAGGATCAAAACAACTTTTTGAATCACATTATTTTCCCAACAATACAACAAATTTTTATATATAGTACTATAGTAGAAAGGTAGCATTTATGTAGTTTACGGTAATTCAACTCAAGACCAACACCTTCTATGCACAAGATAATAATGATTCTATGTCATTCTCCTGAGCATAACCGGTACAAAGACGAATAAATAGCGTCTCTACATCACGTTGTTATCTAGATATATGAGACAACACATTTTGGGCATCGGCAATCTGATGAATGTACTATTCCGGTTTTCTTGTTTCACATTATATTCTATGGTGGTTGATCGGGGATTTTCTTCATTGATAAACGTTAAACCACCTAGCTTTAACTAATTCTGCTAGGCTGTCGTCATTCAGACTGTACAGCCTACACAGTCCAGAGAAAATACACCGCACATTCTTGTACTCCCAGACTTATCACATTTGATGGCAAGTTTAGCGGGCTGTTTAATGTCTAAGCTAGGAAATGTTCCAGGGTAGTTGACAGGCATAATATACTATAGTATCTGCTATACAGGACACCGACCACTGTAATTTGATGTGACAGCAGCACGAGTACAAACCAGCCTTATCTCAGTGGGCTTGGATATAAATCACTGTTAAATACCACAAGGCTCCGATAGAGCCTCTCTCTGTGTTTGTTCCAAGGACAAGCCTTAATGACTTTTAAATCCACTGATAAGGAGTTCCCGGGGCTTCATGGTCATAAAAGGAACATGATACTGTTAAAGGCCACATGGATGGTATGTATCTGTAACAATATACTGAAGTGTTAATATTATATCTAATTTTAATCAGAATTATTTCAGATCAGAACTTGCTGGTAACAATGCCCTAATGCACGTTCATGCCAAAAATCAAGGTTCTAATGTCAACGGTTCTCCTTATTTTGCCGACGAAAGGATTCGGATGGACTGACTCACTCACTCATTACCGGACAATTTGCGATCTGTAGCCTACTTCGTAGGAATATTTATATACAACTATTTTATTAATGTCGTTTGTGCTAAGAATGTAAGAGAATGCCATATTTTGCTATGAAATTTCACAAAATCAGGCGATTGTTATACAGATAAGGAGCTGCATGTTGAAGTTGTTGCATTGAAGTGATTTTTGTTATTATTGTAATACTCATTGTTATCCAGTACATGGCCTTTGCTTGTAGTATTCATATCATTGATTGATTATAGCCAAATGTCAGTGTATCGAATACAGTGAATTGAATGTGTGTACTGACAGTTCATCAAACTGAACTGTCATTACATAACTCCCACAGGCCCTCAAACAAGAGATTTGGGGGTGTAAGCAGTGGTATTGCGGCGAAGTGTTGAAATATGGGGTCTCTATATATAACCCCATGTTTTATATAAAGCATGGGGTTTTATATAGAGACCCCATATTTCGACACTTCACCATAATACCATCGCCCACACCCCCCAAAACTCTTGTTTTGAGGGCATGTGATAATTCCCATATGAGAGGAACGTATATAAATCTCCGCAATTTTGCAGGTCAATCGTCTTTTTCCTTCCGTCATAAACGAATTCATGCATACTGTAGGAGTCGGCACATTGTTTTGCTATGAATTCTATTAGAGCCTATTTTCTGATATAATAAAATCGCATCGGAAACTGGAGAACTCCCTGCGTCTGGCCCAGAAAAATAAATATTCTTACTTGTCTGAAAACAGATATTGTATCGGACGAGTTAATAGGATCTACCCAATATTGACAGTATAACATATATTGTAAGGTGTGGTTTAGGCTCTATTGGCAGTCTCATAATTATGTTCATAGATTGAGATACATGGGATAAGGTTGTACATAATATACGTATAACCTATTGGTTTGATGTGTGTTCGAAACAATGTAATGACCTATATGTCTATAGTACTAGAGCTGCTGTACGTAAATATCGATTCCTAAATTCGACACCTATTACAACATCTGAGACATGGTTGATGAGCTCGTGTCCATTTAACTTAGGGAGCTTCTTGAAATTAGGGCATACTCGGAACTGACATACGGCATTCTAAACGGTGTGGCATGGTGCGCCGAGTTGGAACTCTTAAGAACCCCCTGACATCCATTTTCGAACTCACCAAATAAAGGATGGCATATGGCTTGCCATTTAATAGCACGGAGGGAATGGCAGGGAACAGCATATGCCATTCCAATTGGAACTCCTATATCCATGCTGATCGGAACACTATACTGGGCATAGTGTATCCCATTTTGATAACCGCCAATCCTTTCAAGGAACTCATGCCCTAATTTCAAGAAGCTCCCTTGATAGTCTTAAAGGTACCCCTGTTTGTTATTCATTTATACCACACAGACTAGCAAGGGTACTTCCGATTTCTATGGTTCATGGGACAATCCTTTATAGCGAGAAGATTTATTTGATTAGAGACACATCAATTATGCTCATTATACCTGATGAATGATCATACATATATATATATATATATATATATATATCTATCTATCCCTGCCAGAGAGTTTATCCTTCTGGATGTCGAGTCCGCCATATACCTTTTTCTGTTGTAACAAAACTGGTGAACTCATTCTTACTGCGATATAGCTGGAGACTGTTAGAATACGTTGAAGCGTGGTGGACTAGAATGGGTTCTTGTTCTATATAAACCATACAATTGCCCATTGGGTGTCACAATTCCTATGTACTAGACTGGTTGTTGTCTTACCCGGCTTAACTGTGAATATTGAATATATGTTATACTGACTTATCATCGTATAACGTATAATATCAGTATACTGAGTTAAACAGGTAAGGGTATTATTGTCTGTGATCGCGGTGTAAATCATGTATTGTTCTCAATAAACCAAATGTTACAAATCTCGTGTTTGTTACAAGATTAGTTGGAAGCCATGACAGATGTACACGAGACAGCACCCAAAAGGTGCAACAACCCCTCAGCCAGACAGTTTTAGTCAGTGTATATTGGTAAACAATGGATGGAAAATGCATATGTAAAAGCCTGAAAGATTTGGTTGAATGCGGATGCTTTTGATAAATGTGCATGTATTTTACCTTTAAACATGTGTCCAGGGTTAGCAGACAGTGGTGTACATGTAGGCCACACATAAAAGCAACTAGAGGTGTCGCTTTGACCCTTGAGTTACAGCTGGTTAGAAATGTGTTGTCATTGTATTTTGATCATCTGTATTACAGAAATACCCCTGTTTCCCCAGGTGATAGGACTTAGAGAGATATCCACGAGAAAAATAAGCTCATGTGATGTGTCATGCTATAATAAAGGAACCTGTATAGGAAAAATGATTTTCGTTGGAAACATACCTCAAGGAACATGTATAGCGAATGTGGGAAGAATTGGGTGATTCGCTTTTTATTTATTTGTAAAATGGTGACAGGAAAATAGAAATTGCAATTAGACCCTAGGCATTGTAATGATTTCATCAGACATTTTTTAAAGGGATGAATGACCATGAACAAATTTCGGGCCAAGAACTGTTCTTTATTTTGACAGTTGTCATAAGAATTCAATTCGAATGGATTTGTCCTTTACCACACAACAATGCTGTATATCACATTAGAAGTGTCTAGCTGTAGCAGTTCGGCTTCTGGAGCTTTAAAATATGGATATTTTCTGTTATGTTGCCATGGAAATCATACAAATCATTGAAATGCATACAATTTAAACAGATATGGCCTTCAACACACAAATTCTGTATACAAAATTTGATGTTTGAGCTGCAACAGTTCTTGTTCCAGAGTGTTAATGTCATAATATGGATATTTTTCATTTGGTTGCCATGGAAACCACAAAAAGCATCAAAATGTACCTAATTGTGCACTGAAAAACAACAATGTTGCATACCAAATTTGAGGTCTCCAGCTGCAACGGTTCGGCTTCTAGAGCGTCAACATAATTATATGGATATTTTCCATTCTGTTGCCATGGGAACCACAAAAAACATCAAAATGTATCCAATTTGAATAGGCTTGTGCTTTGCCACACAACAATGGTGCATACCAAATTTGAAATCTCCAGCTGCAATGGTCCGGCTTTTAGACGTCGTTACATGGATATTTTCCGTCTTGTCATGGAAACCACAAAAACCATCAAAATGTATCTAATTTTAATAGGCTTGTGCTTTGCCACACATCAATGCTGTATACCAAATTTGAGGTCTCTAGATGGAACATTTCAGCTTCTAGAGCATTGACGTCGTCACATGGATATTTTCTGTCTTTTTGGCATGGAAACAGTTCAGCTTCTAGAGCGTTAACGTCGTTACATGGATATTTTCCGTCTTGTTGCCATGGAAACCTCAAAACATCGAAATCTATCCACTTTCAATAGGGTTGTGCTTTGCCACACGTCAATGCTGAATACCAAATTTGAGGTCTCTAGATGGAACAGTTCAGCTTCTAGAGCATTAACGTCGTTACATGGATATTTTCTGTCTGGTTGCCATGGAAACCACAAAAATCATCGAAATATATCCAATTTCAATAGGTTTGTGCTTTGCCACTCTTCAATGCTGTATACCAACTTTGAAGTCTCTATATGGAACGGCTCAGCTTCTAGAGCGTTAACGTCGTCACATGGATATTTTCTATCTTGTTGCCATGGAAACCACAGAAACCGTCGAAATGTATCCAATTTTACTAGGCTTGTGCTTTGCCACACATCATTGCTGTATACCAAATTCGAAGTCTCTAGATGGAACGGTTCCGCTTCTAGAGCGTTTAAGGTCGTTACATGGATATTTTCAGTCTTGTTGCCATGAAAACCACAAAAAAACATCGAAATGTATCCAATTTCAATAGGCTGGTGCGTTGCCACACATCAATGCTGTATAACAAATTTGAAGTCTCTAGATGGAACGGTTCAGCTTCTAGAGCGTTAACGTCGAATTCGGACGGACGGATGGACAAGCTGAATCCAGTATACCCCCGATACTTCGTAACGGGGGTATAGATAGCCTTTATGCTTGTGTGCTTCAGATGGAAACTCATACACTTTGGATATCAGTTGGAGAGAAAATATGCCTATTGACATAAATACTTAGTTGCATAATAGCTGCCCAATATGATAATTATGGCTGGGGCAGATAACATTCACAGTGTTGTCATAGTACATATAACATACATGTACATGTGCATGTACAGGTTATGCCCTCAAAAATATATTAAAGCATAGCTTCATTGGCGTAGTAATTTCCTGAGTACGTTAAATGCTGGTAAACATCCAATGGGCTTGTGGTTGAGCACCCAACAATCCTGTACACCAAATTTGATGTCTTTAGCTGGAACGGTTTGGCTTATATCATGTTCACATCGTCAAACAGACATTTTCTGTGAAGTTGCCATGGAAACCACAAAAACCATCAAAATGTACCCAAATTTGATAGGCTTGTGGCTGACTACCCAACAATAGTGCACAGCAAATATGAAATCTCTATCGTCAACGGTTAGGCTTTTATCGCATTCACATTGTCATATGGAAATTTTCCGTGACGTTGCAATGAATACCGCAATTTAAACCCAAATTTAATAGGCCCGTGGTTGACCACCCAACAATCCTGTATACCAAATTTGAAGTCTCTAGAAGCAACGGTTTGGCTTCCAGACCGGTCATAAGAATTGTTGACGAATTTTTCGTGATGTTGCCATGGAAACGGCAAAATTCATTACAAAGTACTCTAAATTTAGTGGGCTTGTGGATGACCACCCAACAATCCTGTATACCAAATTTGAAGTCTCTAGAAGCAATGGTTTGGATTCTAGACCGGCCACAAGAATTGTTGACGACTGACGACCGGACGTAAATGCCGATTACAAGACCCCGCAGCCTAATAGGCTGAGGGGTAAAAACGAGATACTGGTTTGATACGAATTCCTCGGTCTGGTATATGTATGAACAACACTCATGAAAATAATTTGGACCATTTGGAATACAAGTTTACAACAAATTCATTACAACCGAATATATGAGAACACAATAATTTGATAATAAAAATAAAGCAGATAATCAATTATCAAAAAATCAGTTAACAGTGGACTTTTTATTTTATTTTAATGTGTTACTCGAATATTGGCTCTTAACATTCACGTCCATGAAAGAAAGTCGTCCTCGTCATTATAGAGAGGAAACATAAAATAAGATCAATGGATAAAAGTACGTAACATCCAGTATTGTTTGGAACCTCAAATTTCAATATATTGTTCAAAGAACGTCGTAATAATTTAATGTCATTGAACCTCACTCAAGCCGCGGTGAACGCCATACAGACGAACAGTGGGCACTACTTGTGCAATGGATTGGATTGGCGAGCTGTTCCCGATCGAACTCGGTGACTCATTCGGCAGAGCAGTGGAACGGTATCCCCTAGGTCGTGAGTTCGATTCTCACCCGTTCAAGGGACTGTAGTGGCATTTTGTTGCGGGGTCTATCTATGGAAGCATTTTGCATCTCTCACATGCTCAACTCGCTTGGGCTTTTTTTAGTATACAAAGTCATCACAACAAATCGAACCAGTGACACCCAGAGTAATGCACCTAATCGCCAGCACTATAAGATAGTGTTCTCCAAAAATAACGAAAATACTCTTATACGATCACTTTCTAAATGACAAAAAATAGATCTTCCTACTAAGAAATAAGTTTGTGTCCGTCAGGTTTTCTTTTTTCGCTGCCTTTTTTCATACGTCTTGAGTTTTAAGTCTCCACACATTGCAGTGAAATTTGTCCTGTCAGCGTGTGGGGTCATGTGAAATCTTCTCGGGTTCGTATCAGATCACACCGCTCAGTATTCCCACCACCAATTCAAAATCCATATGACCAACAAACTAGGATATTATGTCAAATAATTGGAAGGTGAATACGAGATTAGATCGAAGGTTCGTCTTGGGTCTTCAGTCTCAGGATTTCACTTCTCAGCTCGTCGTATCAATTATTTCTGATATAGTGACAATGACGAAGAACTTTTCACATTAGTCGTCCTTGGGCCGTGGTATTTACTTTGATTTATGGAGTAAATTACTGCGAAGGGAGCCTGGTTGACAACATGTGTAATGTATTAGGCCCACAGCCATCAGAATTGGCGCCTTGTTCATGCGCTGATAATTATGGCGACGCGAACTATTCGATCCGATATTTCACACATGTTGTTGTGGAGCAACTGTGGATCTTCATCTGACTGTTCATATCGTTTTCTCCTATAAAATCCCATATAACATATATGAAAACAAATTATTTCTACTTCAGTTGGTGTCTACAAGAACTTCTATAGAGGCGTCATTCATTGTTTGCTTTGGGTTGGAAAGTATTACTTTGGCTATTCTCTTAGAATACGAATGTTCAACTTGTATGGCCTTGCAATGATAACGGATATCAAACCATGACCATACCATGCATATAGGTACGTGTATCACTTGATGATATTGGATGAATTCGCTCATCCAAACGGTGACGTGTCGCGTTCTCTGAAAACAGGAACACGATTGGAAAGTGTTCCCTGTTTCTGTTTTTCATGTAGACTAGCGGATACTTACAAGTCGATTATATTATACAATAATTTGATTATCTTCAACGAAACATCGCGATTTTATAAATTGATGAGTTGTCGTTCGTAGCACTGTGTTTTTCATGTTGATGGCTTCAGAAAAGATTCAATGATCAATGGATTAGGTCAATCTCAGTAAACTCAGATATAATATCACGGAATATTATATCTGAATTCATCCCTAAATAAATCCTGTGCGAAGTTGAAACTGTATTTGTTAGCCAATCAAGTAGCTAGTTTGCTTAAACAATTCCAAAATCACGCCCGCAGTAATTACACGCGGTAGCACGTGGACCAAAACAGTAAGCATTATCAGGAAGCAGTATCCAAATATGGCATCATTTCCAGACAGTGTGCGTGAACATCAAATGGTTTGTTCCCGCCGAAAAGTCTGGCTTTGTTAGGCGGCAGAAAATATCAAAAGATTGTGCCGTCCGAAGATGTTTATATTCGTGAATTAAACGTCAATCATTGTCGAAGGGAAAAGACGGAAATTGTCGTGATAGGCTGATTATGGGATCTCGTAGACTATCGGCGAACATTTCGCACAAAGTTTTCATAGCGTTATGTCTAGATGGTATTCCCCATGTTTACCATCTTGGTTTACCTAGATTGTGGATTAGGTATGCTATGGTTCACGCCGGCTGGCTAGTGGATGTCTGACATGACGACCAATTGATGGTATTCAGGCTACAGCAAATGTTTGCGTTGAATAACGAAACGTTTGTGAATGTTTGGCCATAATTAGTCTTCGAAAGCGCGTGAGTCAGTGAATAGGGTTTAACGTCGCTTTCAACATTATTTCAGTCATATCGCGACAAACCAACTAAGCACCACCCAGCCAAGTTGCGTTTCTGCTGCTTCAAAGAAGAAATCTTTGAAGCAGCATGGAAGCAGACATCTTCCATCCACCCTATAAAACACTGAGGACAGCACACAAGACACAGACAGGACGCTTACATGGTGCAATACAGACAAGTGATATTACAGCGCTAGACTACATTATCAAGTTCCTGTTGCTTCTCAGCAAAATGCATTGAAGCAACAGGAACCCATGCCCACCGGTCACCCACCAAACACGCGGTGTATCATTACATCATCCAAAATAAACAAAGTTATCTGACAAATGTTCGGTGACATCCGGGCTTCAAGCGGTTTGCCTAAGCTCCGGCGAACAAGGAAATAGTGGCACTTACCGTGTGTAATCAATCAAGGCTTTTCGTAGAAGAGTGTCTGTTCTGTTTGACAGCACGATTAATCATTTGAGGACTGTATACATTGTACGTTGTGTTTATTCCGTGTTAGTCGTATGTAGACTTAAAAACTTTTTATCTTGAGAGTTGATTAGCGGTAGGATATAAGCAGTTGTTATAAAAGTGATGTAATATCATCTTCATATATCAAGTCAGTATTCTGTGCATACAAATCCGTTATTCGTATTCATTGGCTTGATCTGTATGACGACAACATTTAAAACATGGAATTCGTTGCTTCCTCGCTTGAAGCTCATCATTAAGAGGATAGATCAATGACTGGTTGGCCCGGTGTCAGGGTAATCTTGTCTGCATACTGCATGGGTGTTCAATTAGGCAGCACTATTAAAAGGCAGCAATGGGATCGCTGTGTCACATCACAGGCCCCCAAAACAAGAGTTTTGGGGGGTGTGGGTGCACTGTTACGGGAAAGGGTGGGATACGGGTGGAAATTTCCACCCTAGGGTGGAAATTTCACTGATTTCAATCCAAGCAGGAGATGAGGTGGGAATATCCACCCTCAGTATTTCCACATTTTGTCTTTGAACTACCTCCTTAACCACTTGACTTTAAATGCACCACATGATGCCCCATAAACGTTTGAATGCATCAATCACTTAATAAGTTATGGTGTATTCCACAGCGAGTGCATAAAAATGCCAATCATTGAAGGATTATTTCTCCCCGCGTAGCAACGCGGTACGCGCTGTGATACAAGGTAGTTATCAGTGCGGATTTCCGACCTTTTTTCAGCAGACGAAGTTCAAGCTTGAAGAGAGATTTTTGCTACGGTAAGAATCAGGCGTCATCCTTCTCAGTTATGGATTGTAGTAATTATTGTATTGTTGCTTGAGTAACTTGATCAGTTGTTGAATTAAAAATAATTTTGATATCAGGTATTTTGGGAGCGAGAACTGTTCTGATGATGGTTGAGAATCTCATCGAGGCCGCGAGCGTTTCCACGATGTTGTTCGTTCTGTTCTAGGAGCCCGACGTATTATCTATAGGCTATGTTTATGTTTGGGAATATTGTTATTCTCTAGTCATTGTGGTGATGCCTCAAGAAAAGTTCACGATTCAATGTGGAACAAAATCTATGTAGCGGCGGTATATGCGTGTCAAGTGGCTATTTCCACCACCTGTCGTTTGGAGAATTACCATCAGAGTTATTCCTCTTAGGTGTGCTCTTCTGCCTTTACCATGATTTCGTGTTCGAAGTGACTCGTTCGTTCATTTGCGTACACTTCGCCATCCATAAGTCTTACCGCGTATAGATGACCGAAATGGTTACAGGTTGTCGTTCGTTGTCTGCTTGTTTCAGTGGTCCATGTCCCCCAGAAACCGACGGGGAGGAAGTACAAGTATGAAAAAAATATCCAAATTGGGATATTTTATCAATTGTGATATCCCAGTTAGTCCTTTTCCCTGATCTGTTGTAGCCCACACAATTCGCCTCGAGGTAAATGCCATGGCATATAACCAGTTCACCTCAGCAATGTTTAACATGGTGTTAAATAGGAATTATTTTAATATGACATTATTTTTGCCGAGGTGAGTTTTACAAATTGTGTGGAGTGTTGTTGGATGGTTTGGGAATGAGATGGAGTATGTGTCAACCTTATAACTGTATAAACAAAACCTCAAATTAGCTCTCCCCCGCCAAGTGAATGGTGCAGTACAAATCGACCACAGGTACTCTTGCAGAATGTACATACAATCAGTAAAGGCCATAAACCATTTGATTGGTAATTGTTTTAGCATGACCAGCCCTCATCTATATTTTGTGGGAAAATAATTAGAATAGATGAGGGATTTACATTTTTATGAGTAAAACTTACTCATTTTCTTCATACTCGCATATAATTGGTTTGCAATTTAGTAATTATTAATAAATAATCATAGCATCTAGCATGTGTATTTAAAAAATCAAGGTCATGCTAAACAACCAATCAAGTGATATTGGCACTGCCTAAATGCAGATATCAAATTGAAGGGGGGGGGGAGGCGAGAATATACATACATTATACATGAATTGAGAGGGACATGCAACTGTGATGTTATGGTGAATGGTTTAATAACTTCATTCTCCCCTCAGGATTACCATCATTATTTGTATTAACATGTATTTAACGCTGTACCTGTGTGAATTTATGATAACCTTTGACGGGTCCTCTGGGGAAAATATCACAGAACAGGCCTGGAGGGGGGAGCTGATACAAGTCATATATTAGGTCTATATGTCTGCCTCTCCTTCCCCCCAGTCCCACCCGAGCCAAAGGGTTCAAAATTTACACCTGTCCTGGACATGTAGATTTTGCAAAAATGTATGCAAGAAGCATGGCCTTCAGCAACATGCATTCCCATTGGAATATTTTATTCCACCCTCCTCTTCTTCGCTGGATACCTAGATTAGAAGATTATCATTTATGACATCAAAATTTCTTTATTCAGGTTCTCTTCAGAAGAGATTGAATTTGATTGATTGCGGCCTACCTGTCATTGAGAAGAGTGAACTTTGGGTAAATATCACGACACACCGGTTCTCGTAAAATCACCGAAGTTAAGCGACTTTGAGCCCGGTCAAGAATTGGATGGGTGACCTCGTGCTGTACTGCTGGGCTGATAACTGTCCAGGGTAATAGGAACTGAGGGTGATAACAGTTGCTACGCTAATGACGCACCAGCGGTGACATCTGGGAGAGTTAATAGTACCCACTGTCAATTAGACACTGCTATATAAATTCTCTCACGGTAGCACATAGGGCGAGAGTCATCTCTCGAGTACACACTTAAATCATATCAAAGTATCCTGTGACGTTAGTCACACTGCCATGTGTATTATACCCCTCCCCTTATTTAGTACTCGTATTTTTCTTCAATGATTGTATTATACTACAATCATAAGTGCTCTCATCAGTTGATAGGCCATGTGATTCATAGAAAAACAGTACAGAAAATGTTGGAGTGCCACTCCAACATTTTCTGTACTCTTTTTCTATGAATGTGCTGATCATACTGCTTTGTTTCTGGAGTGGGGGGGGGGGGGGGGGTGCATATCTGTGCACAGAGCCATTAGATTTCGTTAAGCCATCGAACTATGGGTTGTGAATCTGTCCTATTATATTACCCAATTTCCCCCTAGGCTACCATAGATTCTTAATTCTGCACAGCTTGTGTTTATAATGTGTCACTGATCTCCTTTCCAGACATGCTAGACAGAGATAAAAAAAAAACAGCTTTGCAAAAAGGAAGTTACCACCCACTATACCAGCTTGACCAGAGGAACAAAACGGGGACAGGAAATTCTCGGTTGAGATTTGATTTGAACTGGGTTCGTACAAAACAGCTTTCTCCTTCACAATCGCCACTGCCAAAGATGTTTGGAGATGGACATGATGGAAATCAAACATCTTGCCAACACAGTAAGTATGGCTACTAATTTCTTCATTCCATGTGTTTTCGACCTTTTCAATCAAAGTTTGCAGCTTGATTATGCTACTACTGGTATTCTGTCATGAGAAGACTAGAATTTTACTCAAATTTGAGGGTAACTGCAAGGGCAGTGGCTGATACGGCTCTCTAATTCGAGTATCAGAAAAGACCCACCGCTTTGTGATAAATAGGTTGAATTTCTATAATACATGTATGTATCATATACCGGTAAATTGGCTTCTAACAGCTAGAAAATGCCAGGTACAGTACAGAAGATATTTTGAGAATTTATACTTCAAAACATGGCAGTGTGACTAACGTCACAGGACCTACGAAGTAGGGTAGGCATCATGACTCCGACGCGAACTGAACTCTTGGAAATCCCCCACGCCCCGAGTTGAAATCCTGCCAATATGAAGATGGGCACAGCCCAAGTCAGAATCACCAGTGATTTTCATCAAAAATCACCAGAAATTTTCATCAAAAGTAGGTCAGCTCAGAACTTGCGGGTAACAGTCCCCTAATGCACCTTCATGCCCAAGATAATAGGAATTTTTTCGAAAGCAAACATTTACATGGTGCATAATGCTACAAATTGAATTTAACAGAGATTTAGCTCTGGAAATACTCCAGCGTAAATTCAGGTCATTATTAACTTGTCTTCACTTTGTGACATCACCAAAGCTCATTTGCATAAAATCTCTCAATCATTTTATACTAAATTCTGACATTAACCTTGCAACAGTTTGGAGTAATACTCTAGGTTTTGGGTTTTTCTTCTCTTAATATCTCCTAACAATAACTCTAGTAGATTGATGGGTTCCCCTTTAATTTGAAGTAATTTGTGGGTTGGAATATATAGAGCTCCCAAAGTGAACTTTTGCAAAGAATTTTTCTTATTGGATCTTTCAGGTACCAGAGACAACCATCCGTACACTGAGAATGGAAAAATCGAGAAACAGCCAAATATTCTACAAGGAAAACTTTTCCTACAGCAGTGCTATGTCAAATTTCCGGTGGTTGTTGGAATTTCAAGATCAAATGACATTGGTAATGGTTACATTGTGCCATATTTTCATCTTCCAGTTTCCAAGAACATTTACCTCTGAATATTTGGACTGATATACAAGTTAAAAAAATAACTCCTTATTACGTGATATGTTTGTTGACTCCAATGGAGGATGAGGATCCAAAGCATGCAAAGATGACCAACTATGGGATGAGCATGTGCTAACCATATGGATGTTTCATTCAAAAGCTTGATTTCAGTCAGTTTAACCTTCTAAAAATCCAGTGGTATTTCATCGTCTACATTTCACAGTAAGTCAAGCTCTTTGCTGTACAAATGTTCTTTCAGTCATCATGTACATTTTAAATTCAAAATAATGGCAGTATGTATGATAAATTATTAAAGTGATCGTAAACCCTCAAGTACAGTTTCCATCAAATGAAAGACCATTGCGAACTGTGTCGGAAAATATTTATTGTAATTTTTACGATTTTATGACGCAGAGTATACTGCAAATAAAGCACGGTATTCTATGGTGGTCTGTTGCAATCATCTTTAGGTCCAGTGACGTCACACTGCCTTAATACATATATTCAAACTGTGTATGCACTTTCCAATACTTGATTCAAGCTTAAGGTGTGTACACTTTGAGTTTCAACACAGACTCACTGTTCCAATGTGCATGTTTCACCAAACTCGAGGAAATTAAATGCAAGATTCAAATTGACTTGACCCTTACGAGTTACCATCTCCCAGATTTTGGTGAAACGTGCACATTGGAACCACGAGTGTGTTGAAACTCAAACTGTACACACCTTAAAGCTTGAATCAAGCATTGGAAAGTGCATACACAGTCTGAAATATATGTATTAAGGCAGTGTGACATCACTGGACCTAAATATGATTGCAACAGACCACCATGGAATACCATGCTTTATTTGCAGTTTACTCTGTGTAATAAAATCGTAAAAAATGCATCCATGCATTTGCTATTAAAATTGTTGCAATCGAAGTGCAGACTATTGCCATATACACTTGATGCAAATTTGTTGTCTGTTCTTCAAAGTTCAGTCAGGTACACACACTCATGGAAACCAAATCTAAACGCCCCCTCCCCCTCGCTGTGGTAGACTTTATCTTATTTACTGTACTTAGAATCATTGAATTTGAATTACACCTACAGTGCATCACTATTGGATCTCTAAGTATACACCTCCGTCCAAGTATAATGGTTTTAACTGTTGGAAATGCTCTTCTGTGTACGTTTGCACACGGCTTCTCATTGTATTTCAAAATGTTATATTGAGAGTTAAATTTAATTGTGCAACGAGTGATCTATATACCATACTAATGGAACGCCACTAAACAATGTTGTGTTGAGAGTTGAATTTAATTGTAGAAGGAGGAACTATCTTCTGTGTAAGGACCTGACAATGCTTATATCATGATAACGGAATTGAACAGGATGCAAGCTGTTTTATTGAAGTGATTTAGTTAATTAATGGACTGTAATTATTGAATTGTCAGAGTTTGATGTGTAAAATTTGTATTTCAAAGTGTTATATTGAGAGTTAAATTAAATTGTGGAACGAGTGGTTTACACATCATAAAATTGGGACACAACTGATAAATGTTGTTTAATTGTGGAAGGAGGAATTATCTTCTATTTAAGGACCTGACAATGCTTAATATATCACTATAACGGAATTGACTTTAACATGATCCAAGCTGTTTTATTGAGAATAATTGATTACGGTGATGTAATAATGAATGGACTGATTATAGTTTGCTGTACACGCAGATTTGTACTTCAAAATGTTATATTGAGAGTTGAATTTGTATTTCAAAATGTTCTAGAGAGTTGAATTTAATTGTCTACACATCATAAAAATGGAACACAAGTCATTACATTCATGAACATTCAGTCATTGGATAATTAAAGGGAATTGAAGGGAATTGAAGTTTTAATGGTATCCATGAGTGATCTTTTATATATCAATGTGAAGAGATCTTCAAATTGCTCTAAATATAAGTGATGGTAGCTGTAGATCTGATCCAGTCATACTGTTTTAGCCAATTTTCGGGGCAAGTGTTACGTGTCTGCTACTGCAGCGCCACAACTTATGCATATGTGGTCGGCTGGCAAGATGCCGAACACTGAAATTAGTACGATTGTCAGATCTGCATCAGCAGAAATATCTAGAGATTTTGAAGATCTGATTTTAATCATGCACGGATTTTGATGCTGATTACTGAAGTCAGTATGGCTACAAATTCCCACCAAACTCGCCACGCATCTCGGGTGATCTTGTCGTGTCTCTGGTTAGATTGGTGATTTTCACTCATCTGGATTCTTGTACATCTTTGAATGATAAGGAAGAATGTGAAAAATATTTAACCTATTCCCCTCGCTCAACCAGGTGTGATGTCTTTTCTTCTATTCTGCATAATTTTCAACCAAGAAGATGGTGGAAAGGTAGGTGGAAATTCCCACCATAAAAGGTGGTCCAAAATTTCCACCCTCAAAGGTGGAAATTTCCACCCTACCGGATAGGGTGGTAATTTACACCCTTTAACAAGGGCGGGAATTTCCACCCCTTGGGTAGGATGGGAATTTCCACCCCTTGGGTAGGGTGGTAATTCCCACCCTATGGGCAAGGTGGAAATTTCCACCCTTGTTAAGGGGTGGAAATATCCACCTTCGAGGGTGGAAATTTTGGACCACCTTTTAAGGTGGAAATTTCCACCTTTTTCAATTACAGTGTGGTGGTATTAGGGTGAAGTGAGGTATTATATATAGAGACCCCATATTTCGACACTTCATCCTAATACCACCGCCCACACCTCCACCAAAAAACTCTTGTTTTGACGGCCTGTGGTCACATATAGACACCATAGTGGTATGACTGAAAAAAATGTTGAAAGCGATGTTAAATCCTACTCACTCCGTTCACCATTAATTAGGTTTTTGGGTGGCTGTGGTTTTTAGACGTAAAAGGACGAAGAATAAGAAGATATGTTTCGTTTAAAATTGTAGTTTACGTTACCCTAACTGTTGTCAATCACGGATAAGATTATATCCTCTCTCCAAATAGTCGTTGTCATTTAGTTCTGGAGCCCAGGAGAACTCGCCAAATGGTTAATCTATATCAAATGAATAATTTGTAACCATTTCAAAAAAGTCATACCGACGCGTGTTTTATTCTAAAAGAAACGGATGTGGATACGGAGCCGTAAATGTGACATTGGATTTGTTTTTAGCCCCTACTAAATCGCTAGAACGAGTTATTAAGTCGCGATAACGACTTATTAAGTCGCGATAACGACTTATTATGTTGTTAGAACGAGTTAAGTCGTGATGACTTATTATGTCGTTAAAACGAGTTATTAAGTCGTTAGAACGAGTTATTAAGTATTAAGTCGTTAGAACGAATTATTATATCATTAGAACGACAATCTATTTCGTTAATGTTAATGTTATTATGTTAATAACTCGTTCTAACGACACAATAAGCGTTTTAAGACGTTCGCATCTCTGAAAGGGAATGTGCTCTTGGGCTGCCATTTTATGAAAGGGGGTGATAGCAATAATATTTTGGCATTTAGTGTGTAACTTATACGGTACTACTATGTATATCAATGGTATTATCTAAATTTTATTCTAAACAAAACGACACATAAACAGATACTATAATTCTTCTATTGAATATTGATTTATACAGATTATCAAAGAAGAAGCCCATAAATTAGCAGGACATGTTACTTACACCGAGTGACAAGTGCCTTCAGGAAGATGAAAATGACAAGACCCTGGGATAAGACGGATTCCCTGTTGAGTTCAAGTCTTTTTGGCAGTTCAGTGTGATTTTGCTACTAGAATAAAATCGGCCCTAGACACAATCGTACAGAAGAACCAGTGTAGGGCTTATTTTAGTCAGATATATTGGTGAAATCTTGCAAGTTGTCTACGACGAAGCAAGGAACGAGAAATACCAGAACTACCACTAATTTTCGATTTGGATTAGTTGCAGAGGACTTTGTTGACGAGGTCATATGTCTTTCAATTTTCGTTCAGTTCTTCAGAAATGAACACAACTTGTCTATAGCACTATTAATGCATTTTTTTGTAAAGAATGGAAACATCTCTTCGTTTTGTTTGCAGTAAGTCATGAGTGTAGGCGTCGACATATTCTTATATTTTTAGTATGGGGGAATGATCTGATTCATATCCTCTATGTGAAGTTAATATTTTCGTTGTTCTATTCACTTACATTCATATATCGCTGTTGTAATAGAAACAGAAACATGCGGATCAGGCGTGAAATTGAATTTGTTTATCACATTGAGGTCAAATTTGAGCCTATTTGCATAATCTCCCGAGCAGAGAATCATGGATAAATACAAAATGGCGGCCTTGTTGGGTACCAGAAAAGTGAAGTTTTTGTAATTTTTCTTCAAAATTCCTGCTTGTTTCGAGGAAAAGTGAGCAGATAGGGTTAGTTGTACTCACTTAATATATTCCACACTCTATAGCAAAAAATCGGGTTGTCCCGTAAGGTTAGTCCAGTTACACATTGAAATCCAGAAGACTAGATTTATTGTTCTATATTTAGTTACAGCATGCATACGTCGATGAATGACACCATTCACAATCAAATAGAACACCTATTTATACAATGTTGTAAAGTTAACAAATACGCTGCCGGAAGTATCGTTAAGGCAAATAGGGGTTGAATGTGATCAATAACAGCAGAGAAAATAGTTTTGGGATGGGATAAAACATAAAGTGTTCTTAATACTCAATGATGGCTAAAAGATATATCGCCATTCAGAAATTCTCCAAATGCTGGACAGTAAACCTAGCAAGTATATTTAAAGAAACCACTGCCGGTATATATCAGAGAAAGACTTCTTTAACAAACCGAGGAAATTGATTAAATGTACTATTCTTTAGCACGATTCGAATAATTTTATTCAATATATATTTATGTATGTATACTTGTTAACCGTTCAAGCAAGCACTTGTGACAGACGAGCATACGTCGATCGGTCGATACGTTTTATTACTACGTCATCTGGCACGGTATATAAAATATGTGAAGTATCACAAAAGATGAATGGTTCATTGTGAGCTATATATTGATAGTGGGCGTGGATACTTCATTGTGCCTAATAAGTGTAAATATACGTTTGCTTGATCGGTGACATCTGCTTGAACTGTAATGTGAATCTCCAATGTGAAGGAACAAATAACTAATGATTTTAAATACTACATAAAATCTAATGGCCCAAATTTTCGTGTATTAATCTACTATAATTATCCGCCTGAAGGGATTATGAACACGGAAATCTTTATTCGCTACGGCTGGCTACTGGATATCGGATTTTACGCCGGTTAATCCAAGTTCCAATATCAGTTGAGTAAATAATCTCTTTGTAGATGTTGCTGCCTATTGTTCGATTGTGTGGGTGGATTTTTAGTATGGAGATGTAATACTATAATACTTGTTCTTCTACTTAATTAAGATGTCCCGCTTCTGTAACGCCACTGAAAGAATTTCCAATAACCTCAACATGCAATGGTATATGCTTGTACACTAGGATCAAAGATAAACCGGAAGCGCTAGATCTATCAGTTGTTTGGTTAAGTGGGCCAAACAAGAAGTTACAAATACGAAATCTGATTGGATAGTTGCATGGTAGTGTGATTCTGGGTGAAATATGCAACTGCAACTGAATAGGCGACTTAAATAATACCAAAATATCCAATCAGATTCTGCGATTGTCAGTTCCTGTTTGTCGATTTTGGCCCAGGTACCAATTAACTCACAGAGCTAGCCCTTCCGGTTTGTCCAGAGGTTCCTGTTGCTTCAATGTGCTTTGTTGAGAAGCAACAGGAACTTGATAATGTGGTGTCTAGCACTGAATTGCACTTGTCTTTAATGCATTAATGGAAACGGCCTGTCTGTGCCTTGTGCTGTCCTCGGTGTTATATAGGGTGGATGGCGGGTGTCTGGTTCCATGTTGCTTCAAAGATTTATTCTTTGAAGCAACAGGAACGCAACTTGGCTGGGTGGTGCTTAGTTGGTTCTTCGTGAAATGACTGACATATTGTTGAAAGCGACGTTAAATCCTACTCACTCACTCACTCACTACTTGTCTTCTGTTCATAATGTGGCAGCCTCCCATTATATCCAAGATATACCAACAATACACGTGAGCTTTACATCTTGTGCAATAACTGAGTGGCGAATTTTATTGTCTCCTCTGAACATTGCACAGTATCGTAGTTATTTTAATGGCTAGCTGAATTTTCTGACTATTCATACAGATACCACTGTAATAAACCAAGAGAAAGCAGACTAACTCATCCAATATTTTACTGTTCTCCTGCGCAGGCGTCGTAGAAATGGATTATACATCGGGACAATTTTGAAAGTTAAACTGAATAAAGCATCTCTGACGAATTAGATTGATTATATTATTATTCGGACAGTAACGGCATGTAAATGTCCAAAGAATTGTAAACTGATTTTGTTGAAACTTTAGAATATTCACAGTAGAATTGATCCACTTATCCAGAAATGTCTTTATTATGTCCAAGTGCGCTGATGAACCACCGTTTTACCAAGAAATGTAGATAGACGCTCATCAACTACTTATAATAAATGGACCTGTTTTATTTTGTTTCAGGGGTAACACTAGGTCTTCTCCTTGGCGGTTGTATAGCCGGCATTCTCCTTTTAATCATGGTGATAGTTGCTGTAAGAAAATGGCGGCGGCCAAGAAAGCCAGTATTCGACATGGACTTTGATGACTTCGGCGAGTGTGAAGTCTCACGATCTTTACCAGTTTCAAGGTGGGTGTAGTATTTTACAGTTATTACTTTCTGAAATACATGTTACAGTAATAAACAAGTGCGACGGTATGGGCGCCGATGAGACCAACCCCCCCTCCCCCTCCCCCCCCCCCGTTCTACTCCACGCTAATAAGCTGGATGCAGACTCACATTCGTTGGATATTTGCCTCTGATGCCTTAGTTCCAAGTTTTCTGACTATGCTCACTGGCAAGACTTGATACGTTGTCCCACCAGCGAATCGGCCCGTGAACATGCATTCAAATTATCTATCGTTGGCTGTCTGTGTTGAGATACTAGGATTTGGTTTATTTTTAGTTTCGATCAGAGCTTGATCTGATGTGGAATTCCTGGAACGAAGACCCGCATTTCCCGCATATATGGGAACTGCTTTCAAATACAGTGGATTATCAGTCAACGTCCTCCCTAAAGCTAAACGCTCACTCATGGAGTTCCATCCCCATGTGCTACCTAGTTCGAAGCTGTCTAAGATAGAAGTGTAAGGAAAACAGAGGTGGTTTGAGCCAACAAGCCTGTACACTGTCATTTCACTGTGGACTGTATTGCCCCACGTTGGGCGCGAGGGTGAAGTATCAGGATACGTCCAACCGGGAGATCCCTGGCTTTGGAATTATGATTGTATATGACATCAATTAGTTTAGGATAAAATTCATTATATATTACGGGTGTTTCTTAACAACAGGAAACTATAAACGTATTGATAACATCACTGGTCCTGCTCACAGACAGACAGATTGTTTGATTACAAGGATGCACACTTAGAATTGATCAAGTACACTAGAACGTTAGAAATGTCAGAATATGACGTCATCTAAAATGTGATTCTTGCACACCAACCAAACACAACAGGTTTGGTTGCGGAGTGATCCACACGCCCCAAGCGTTCTAATGACATATTGTCATTTGGCCTGACCCTTGGTGTATGACTGTATTAAATAAACAAATGACACAATTCCTTGCCCGACCGAATCTTTCAGAGCAGAATTAAGCAGACGGTTCTAATAATTCACTGACTATATATTTATACTGGAAACCTTAGAGTGACACGTTATTTTTGGAGCGATATCCTATCAGAAATCCATCATGAGACGTCGATAGAGAAAGAACCTATGCTATTCATGTCGTTAATTCTACTGCTATGGCTTTCTCGAACAGGGTGTATTTTGAGTGGAACAAAGCTTGTGTGTTCCAGTTCGATCAAAACCAGTGGAAAACCTCGAAGTTGTCGAGAGGGAAGCAAGAACGAGATTTGTAACAAGAGAGCACAGTAATTACGATCACATCCAATACCTGATCCGGGCTTACCAAAGAACAATTCTCCCACAGTATTTTATGCACTATTGTACAGGTTGATCGATTTTCCATCAAAAGTGCTTTCTTGGAATACGAAGTACCGTCTGTAGTGTAGGTTTGACGTCAAAGCGAATGGGAAATTAAGAGGATTGTGAAATTCGAAGTACTGTCAATAACAAACAGCCACTCTTAGTTTGTATAGTTTTAACCTACAATGATGCACAGGAAATTAGTGGGACAACGGAGAATAATTATGGCATCGGTGTGGTATACTGCTTATTTCGTTATATGAACAGATACAGATATTGCTGTTATACCATAGATTGGGATCAAAATTGAGCCTCACATAATAATGCATGCTTGTTGTGTATGGCGGAACATTACTATTTTGACGAGGCCAGTCAGAGGTGCTTATGTTTGAGTCGCCGAATATGAACCACGAACTGTTATAGCGCTAATACTTGGTCAAAGAAATACCCTTCCCAATTTTATCAAGGTGAATAACATATATGGTATTCCATTATCTCTGTGAATATATCATGAGATGTTAGACTAGACGAAAAAATCCATGGTTGTGTAATCGGCTATACTGGAAGCCCTCAGTGAAAGTGACAACTGTTGTATCTTAATTAAGAGATGGTTGTGGAATACGTACTGCGATGACGCCTTCAATTATCCTGATCGACACACCTTTTGTCGAAAGTCGAACCTCCACAGTATCTCAGCCACCCGAATTACGTGTGTAATCTTATACCCTAGGATTATGGTATTATTTAAAGAAAGGTCAAAGCCTAAATTTCATCTCATAGAAAGCGTACTGTTTGTGGAAAACCAACAGTTAATCCCCCGAAGACGATGTAATACTATATCATTAATTATATATAATCACGTAATGATTATGTTCTACCAGGAGTCCTTTCGACTTCCGAGTCCATCATTAACTTCAATCTGTTATCCCATTAATATTACTTTTTTCCTTATTAAATGTACTAATCCTTTCAGGTTTTATCAAATTTCCCCAATAGAGGGTTCGACAAATATTAATTTTTAAACTTTGCCAGCGGCTTCGTCCAGAGAATCTAGATCATTAATGTATTATTCAAAGTACGATCAATTATACGTATTAATACTTCTATCTCTCCGCTTTGTGTTTAGCACGTCACCAATGTTCTGAATGACAGTACTTTTTTATATCTACAAAATATTATAAACGGGGAACTTAACGGGGAATGGAAATCTCAAATAGTGATTAGCATATTTGAATCTTGCGGTTTATTTCAGTGAAACATTCACATTTGGTTGTCTAGATAAGGTATGCAAATGAGCTTTCAAATAAGACGTTCCAATTAATTGTACTTGGAATTATGAGCACGTTCTTCTAAAAATAACGTAGTCCTTTTGGGTTGTCATTTTACCCTTACTAAATATCTATTATCCTTCACATTTTCTACCGAGACACAAACCTCATTTTAAGAGAGATAATTAAGGTTTAACGTCGTGTTCAGCAATCCTCAATTTCAACCAGGTGTGCTTTCACACTGTGTCATATTTGCCAACTCGACAATATAGGTCAGCTGTGTTACACAGATGGGACGGCGTTTATCACATTTATGTCTCTCATTGTCTATCGACTGGCTCTTGTTACTGGAACGCTAATCGTTCATTTATCGTCAGCTTTGTTTGAAAGGTAATCTTTAATCTATCGCGCCTTCCTGTCAGCAAAATATGGATTCCGTGAACTGACAAATGTTTACTTGAACTATCAAATCACTAAGCTCTTTAAAAAGCCAGTCTATGTGTCTCATGTGCAAGAGCATAGCTAATGGAATCAAAATCAGAGAATCATTCTCCAAAATCTTCATTTTATCAAGCCAATTTCTACGTTCCCACTTCGAACCTGCCTTGATATATCTGACCACTGTCAGTGTTCAAAAACCGAGGTGTAAATCTCAACTACGAACGAGAGACGAACCAATCAGAACCTACACGCCGATTGTGTGTAGGCGGACATCATCTTCTAGTAGCGACGTCATTTCTCCTAATATGGGGGTCGTGTAGGCCCAATATATGTCAGCCAATCAATAACGCTCAATGACACATTTCGAAATTCAAGTAGTTTTGAGGTGAGTGACGTCTCGTGTCTATTTATAAGTTCTTTGAACAGTGAAGGGGGCCGGAAATATCAAGGAAAGTTCGAAGATTGACTTGATAAAATGAAGATGAGACATACAAAACAAGACGGGCGCAATATCCAACACGGGCACATTGCCACCCAAACAAAAAATTGATAGTCTAGAACGTCAGCCTGTATGAGTCGTTTACGTGGATCCTGGAGACCTACATTATTAACCCCACTATTATTGATTTGAGAATGTAAAACCGCCAATCACAATGATTCAATTATATCGAGGTAATCGTAATTTGAGATACAGGCTTAAGAACAGGATAAAATTTCATTCACTTTTGTGCTCTATCCTTTCCTATTAAAAGTCGGGTAAAATTCTCATCGTGAGAGTGACAATGATGACCCATGACTGAGATACAATATTTCAGCTATCAAACCATCAATCTAAGTATTTCAACAAAAACAAGTCAACAACCCAACAATCCAGAAGTAATCAACACAACACACCAACAAACATGCACATACCTTCAAACTTATAAAACAATCCGATTTCTTACAAATAACCTAAAATATAGTCTTCTTTTACCCGACTAAAAAGATCTTCTAAAATAGCTGCTTGATAAAAAGAATTTTTTACGATCTTGAAATCTATAAGTCGATCAGAGTATACATTGTATGTTTCACTGTGAGATCTTCGTGGCATGGAATACACATTGGGACTGGTTTTGGATCAGTTATTGTCACATTGACCAGCAATAAATGTTTATTATTGACTGCATCAATTGACACAATCCTCTTTAATAACTCATCATGAGGTCAAACCTATATCTGCAAACTACTACTAACTAATTCCAAAACTATTTCTGCCTTGCAAGAAATTGGATCAACCATATTCATTAAAAGACTACTTCTTCAAATAAGAGTAACACTTGAAGCGACCGGTGTTGATTAAAAGTCGAGGTTCAGTGATTCAGATTAGGACTTTAGCCCGAAGTGTTTGACTGATAAACCCCAGTCAGTCCTTGACATGCACGCTGCTTGCATCCCATTGTTGTCCGTCGGATACCATACGACCCTCGCGTACTTTTGTCTCTAGGGGCCGTATGAACCCATGTAATTTTTTCTAGATCCTCATGGTTTTCATATGAACTGTCACAATCAATGCGTGACTGAGATACATCATTCTCTAGACAACGACCTCATGATGTCTTTCCCGCGTCATTGAGAACTTTTGACCGCTTGTCTCTTGCAGGAAACTAGCCTATGTTTATATATACTATGAGCGTTGTTGCAGCTTTTATGATTTGGTGCTAATGCTGTTATAGGGAATATGTCTTTGGATTATGCACGCGAAAATTCTTTGACGGACGACGGCTGAATATTGAATGAGGGACTAGACGCTTGTATCTGCGATTTGGAATTAACTCACAGGATCTGAACGAATTCTTGTATGAGCGCATTCCACCGCTATTACCCTTACATTCGGAAAAGCCATACGAGTAGCTTTTACTACCCATTGATGGAAGCCCTTTCTCGAACCATTTCTCGTAATGATTTTCTGGTGGATATATATCTTTCTAAGGTTTCTAGCATATATATATAGAGACAGCAAAGTACCAGAACAGTCGTCTTAATTTTGCCCTTAACTATGTCTGTCGGGAAAGGAATTGGATCAGCCCTATTTATTTCGTCTAATCTTGTACCAGGTATTACATCCTCCATTACAAGCACGTCAGTTGATTCCCGCTTCCTCCACACTGAATCTCAAGTAACGCAAACCTGCTGAAGACCTATAAAATAAAATTGAAAATAGGCCTTAAACGCTCACTGCAACCAGGAACATGGATGGTACATACCGTAACATGTACAAGTTCATCTCCCGTCATTGGAAGATGGTATCCGGGTGTATAGAGTGTTTTTCTTTTGTAGAATGTGTAATTTATAAATCTTCAGTCGGTGAGGACCTTTCATATAATAATGTGGTCTATATCGACTGGTGATACGGATACAGAGCGAAAATTTTCATCCAAATGTATTCGGTTAAATATCGGCAGATATTTTTCCCGAACGTTTTTATGCCCAATACCAGTATCATAATCAGAAATATGTATATGTGACACAGAACTAAATCTAGTCCTACATCCAGATTATTCGTGCTGAACCTCGCTGTACTACTTCCGGCTTTTATCCGATGGCCCGATGGCTCAAGAGAATTGTGACAGAAGGGCCTGTTTTGCTGAATTTGCCATCCTGCTCTTGCAGGCAAATTTTTGTGAGTTGCCCCTGTGGATGAAGGCAAACCGACACAAATACCGCCATTTTCGCCGTCGATTTCTCAATAGCCAATGAAAAACCTCGTTACATATCCAGATAGGCGGGGTTAGATATTACCCACAATGCAATTATTGTACATATATTTTACATCTGCTCCGAATAGAAATAAAAAAACAAAAATATCGCATAACAAAAATTACCGAATCAAATAAAAAAATGTAACTGAACAAAAACGGTTTCGAATGCACAAATTTTAGTAAATAGATATAAATGTAGATTCCAACAGGACATGTATGAAATCTTTGCTTACATTTGTGATTACTGAATATAAATTTATTCAGAATTGAATGAATACATGTTGGATTGAATGAAAAAATATATTATTGAATATTGCAAGACTTAGCCTGCCATATCCGATAAGGTATGGGAAGTTTCAGACTCACATTAGAGTGGATCTCGAACAATAATTGGAAACGCTACCTGACATTGCTGCGCTGCAGAGAGAATTTGTTAACTGGTATATCATCATATAAAATGAACGTGATCGAGTTCCTTGCCGGGCAGATATATTATGGAACGGACTTGAAATGGTGATTTCATCCTGGTCCTATACTTCGCTTGTCATGTAATTAGACTTGCAACATTAGGCAGACATGTTGGGTCGTTATTTTATTATTTTTAGAACAAAACTTCATATAAGGCATCCTAAAATCAAATGGAACGTAGAGCGTTATTGGTTGAGCTATATTCCTGAAATCGGTCGAAATCTGTAAATTAGCTCAAAATTGTGCATTTGATCCGATGAATTCAAGTCCGAGAAGACTGCCAAGAGAACTCAGCATTAAGTATACACCAAGAACTGGTCGGAGCTTATCGAGGAACAACGTCCTATAACGTCCTATTTTATTGGTACGCCATTATACATCGATTTCTCATTGACATCGTTTTCTAGGGAAGAGTATTACCCAGTTTTGAGGTCAACGTTTGACGTTACAGCGGGTTTAGAATTTTAGCTGGCATTGTTCCATATTGAGCGTATAGCGGTTTTTGTCATTTCAAGCAGTCGATAACAAACAGCCAAAGTTTTATTTCCATATTGTATTAAACGAGTCAATAGGACAACATCTTCATTTTATCCAGCCAATTGCTACGTTCGCACTTCGAACCTGCCGTGATTTATATAACCTCCTTCAGTGTTTAAAATCCGAGGTGTAGATTTCACCTACAAACCAGAGATGAACCAATCAGAACGTACACGTCGATTGAGAGTGAAGTGGCATCATCCTCTATTTGCGGCGTACCTCCTCCTAATATGGTGCCCACTATATAGGTCAGCCAATCAATAACGCTCTTGTGCGACCCATTTCGAATTTCAAATGTTTTCAAGGTCAGTGACGTCTCGTGTCTATTTATAAGTTCATTGAAGATTTAAGGGGCCAGATATATCAAGGGAAGTTCGAAGTGGGAGCGTAGAAATTCGCTTGATAAAATGAAGATGATAGGACAAATGCTGCTTCATTTCAAATCAATGCGGACAGTTGCTGTATCGCATACTGTCACCGGAGTCCTAGCTTCCCAGCTCCTGATTGTAACCAGATGGCTTAGAGTTGAGGGAAGTGCAAACGGGCGCAGGTCTTAGAGAAAAGGTCACAGCGTCAATGCAATCTGTTATTTGACGTACATCCCTGGGCAACAAACAGATCAAGCCGCGAAGACGATACCATAAGTCGCCAAGAACGCAATCATCAGCTGTTAAAGCCCATCTGATTAAGGAACTTAATTGACCTTTGACGATCCATCGTTTGTCTACGTTATCTTTTGCAGACATTCTTTTGTCAGGAGACTTTGATACCGCGGTACTCTCAAGCATAATTGGCTTCATCTTGTTATCCTGTTTATATCATCCTATCCTCCGTAATAATACACATCCTTTGAGATGTTATCGGATTTTCATTATTCTTCAAAATATGTTAGTGGCTTTGTTTAGAGGTTCTGGAAGCAAAGTCAACCACAGAAAGTAATCAAATATAAAAAAATGTGAAATAACATTTCTGTAGCGTTATGTGTTCAGCACACAACATATATATGTGCTGACAGAGGAAGTGAAAGAGAGAGAGAGAAAATTAGGTTTAACCTAGCGTTCAGTAATATTTCAGCTATATAGCAGAGGGTCTTTGAATAGAAGAATATTTTGAACCGGAATGGAGAATATGACATGTGATTGTAATTATCAGAATTCAGCAGTTTATTTCATTAACTCATTCCAAGTTCATCAATTCCAGCGTTACGGAATTACAAGGTACCCATATTTTTTCTTCTTCTGAACCCCTGTTATTACTCGTCCATGGGAAAATCTGTTTTGGAATATCATTTTTCTAATTCTATTACTAAGAACTGTAGGATGAGAGAAAAAAAGGGAAATACAATTGTTTTCTACCTGCTCACGTGACATTCGAATACCGCGTTACGGAATTACAGTGAATTAACCTCCTTATGAAGACGTGTAGGTTACATATATATTCCATCAAAACTCGAACGTTTCTCATTTAATTCCTGATTTTATTCGAATCCTGAGCGCCTGGACTACATTATATCTGATTTCCATCAAGTAAAGTTTCAAATTGATAAATGTGGTTAAGCAAACCTGCGTTACGGAATTACATTTTGGTCCATCTTTTAAGAAGTTGCGATTTTTCCTATTTTACAAGTTTCGATTTTATTCGGTCTAAAAAATTCTGAGGACAGACCGAAGCACATGAATTCTGTTGTTATGTCCCCGGGAAGGCACGTGTATTCGATTAAATGTGAAAGAGCGATAATGACTGGTCAACAACATGGGCAAAATTGTCCAGGAAGGACATAACCGAAATTTTGAATTTTGTTACGGAATTACATTTTGGTTGAATATTTCGTGGAATTGATGACCTTATGCATGCCGAGATAATACACATCATTTTTTCCACATTTTCTACTGGTAGAATTTAGTATGTGAATGAAATATTCTAATGTTACAAAGTGAACTGGTTATAATTCGACAGAATAATTCATGGAAAGTTCCATCACAAATGTGGGCTTTGTTTTTATACTTTACAATTAAACGCAAAATTGAAAGGTTGGCTGAAAATGATGCCGGAGTACTGACAAGAAGTCATATGACTCCACTGACAAATATACTGACTGCATATTTCTAAAACATCACAAAAAACAAAAGTTTTCTGCGATGATTTGTATCCCAGCCACGCTTGCACTGTAGCTGTTCATGTGGACATATTGAATACGGCTTGAGCGGTATTAGATTCAAATATTTCAGAGCGATGATGTAATGGCCCTATCATGTCATCTGTTGGCACAGGGGCTCGTTACCGTTGTTAAATGGTTAAATAGGTTATAAGAGGTCGGTAATAAAAGAGCCTCTTTTATTACCGACCTCGACCCCCCCTATAATCAACCTATTTAACCATTTAACAACGGTAACGAGCCCCTGTGTCTGTTGGGAAATGATCTATGTGACCGCCAGATAGAAAAAAAACGGCCCAAACGAGGGAGTATTTATAGAATGCAAGTTCGTATTCAGAACAAATATACCTGTGAAGCCCGACCCCGCCCAAGCGCTTCAATCTCCACGATGTCTGCAATTCATAAAACTACAATCACAATGATTTGTAAAGAGGACAAGCCTCGGGGATGAATATGCTGATTGTCTTAAACAATGTTTGGAAACAATCCTCCATATTTATCTGGTGAGATTTCATACTGTGTCATATTTCCCAACTTATCAATATAGGTCAGCAATATAGGTCAGCCTACAGCTGCGGGTCACTTAATAACATATTTAAGCCTGTACACATATATCTACCGAGATTAAATTACAACCACAATTGATCGGTCATTTGTCGCCAGCTTTATTTGAAGGATAATCTTTAATCTACGGCGTCTTGCCGCCAGAGACACCTGGATGCAAATAAAAACTAGCTCCCCATCTGTAACTAGAAACTAATATAACTAAAATTTAATATTACAGCAGATCTGTATTTTAGACTACTTTTATTGTACATTAGGATAAATTTGAGTAAATATGTAATCAGTGTTTACAAGTCTTCCTAATACTGCGAATGTGTACAGTTCACGCGTTCTCAGGTCTTTCAAGAATGATGATTGATTGTGAAGTTTGGGGAAATTCGGTTCGTATTTTAACATCTTTTTATATCTGGAATTTGCATACGCTTCCGGCATAGTGGGTGCGCGAATCAGTTGTATATAAATATCTCTACATAACTTATGTGTGAAACTGTCTCAGAAAACACGAACTGAATTAGCTCAATTGTTTCGGATTCAAGATTCTTCCATTGTTAATTCAATGTTGATTGTTTCCTATACGGTTAATAACTTCTACTACATGTTAATTCGGATCTTTTTTTCTTCTATATCCCTCTCCAGGCAAAATTCTCCTAGAATGAAGAAAAGAGGTTCTTGTCCGAACACATCTGAGCTGGGAAAACAGAATGTCCTTGTTCGTTCCATGACATCGGAAGCTATTCCTGACTTCACTCTGCCACCTGAGAGGGTACAACCCCGGTCACCTTTTGAAAGATCAGCTACGACATCTGCATTTCAATATCAACAGGATTTTCTCGGATCTTTTCAACCTGATCTCTATCTGTAAGTATTAGACTTGCGGTTACATGTATAAAGTCGTTTTGTTGTTGTGCTAACGGCAGCGAAAGCTTATTTTCACTAAAGGATGAATGGAGAATCCCATATAAAATTTAATGCCGATCCTCAACCATCCTCGTACATAACCTTGATGCTGATGGGCGAGTCGGGTTCTTGGAAATCTCCACTCTTAGTAACGGCCAATCAACAAGAGAAGCATGCAGGAAGATCCTATCTCCCGTTCACTTTGAGTAACATTTCTCTATTCGCCATTCCAAATACACGGTGAAAGTAGGTAGAATGTGGCCTGCTATCCAAATTTATCAAAGTTACAGATATCATCCGTTCCTCCAAATTGTTCAAACTATTATCCTATAAAATATGAGATGTCGTTTTGAAGATTTCGATAACGTTCGATTATAGAATGAACAGATCATTGTGTTTGACTGTACTATACATGTGTCCAGGTTAAGAGTGCTGGTCAGTTAAGAGGGGCGTAACTTCGTGACCAGTGTAAATGTTATACTGTGCCTTTCTCCTGCTTATGGTTGGCCATCCCTGTCAGAATTCGTCATTTAGAGGCTGCCTCTAAATAATATATACCATGGTACAAAATGCCAAGCCTGTCATAATTCGTATTTAGAGGCTGCCTCTAATTATTTTGTACCATGGTATAAAATGCCGAGCCTGTCATAATTCGTATTTAGAGGCTGCCTCTAATTATTTTGTACCATGGTATAAAATCGCCTCTAAATCGCCAAGCCTGCCACAATTCGTATTTAGAGGCTGCCTCTAATTATTTTGTACCATGATATAAAATGCCGAGCCTGTCATAATTCGTATTTAGAGGCTGCCTGTAATTATTTTGTACCATGGTACAAAATCGCCAAGCCTGTCATAATTCCTATTTAGAGGATGCCTCTAATTCATTTTAGCCGTAAGTCGTAAATTTTCTCCTTCTTATTACTTCCACCAATGATATGCGCTTTCACAAATTTGGTGCCGGGCTTTACGCTCCTCCCCTTTTTTGATTTGGCGGGAAATGTAGGGCCGAAATGTAGACGGAAGATGGCGGATCCGTCGAGGCTCAGGTCGCCAAATGCACCTTCTAATCGCATGCAGTTGATGTGAGTTCAGAATAGACAACGCGACTTAAACACCCTTCTGAATGGAATCCGAGAGCAGGCAGCAGCAAATCCCCGACAACCTGATGGTGATCGAGTCATCCACAGGCAGAATTCTTCACGACTGTCACTGTCAAGTTCAAGCAACAGGGTTCAAAACCTTACCGCTATATATGCGGACCTGACCAGACCGGTACTTCCTGGGACGGCGCTGGTGGGACTCCTATACATAATACGGGGGATAATAGGGCTCAATGTCATCACACAGTTTGATATCTGACCCGCGGGGCCGATTTGTCGGGGCCAGATGAGATAATAGCGGAACGAAAGCTTGGATATTTTTCGGAAAATGACCCTGGAAATTCGGTAGCTCCGCCTCTCGGAGAAGCCCCGGGGAGAACTCATTTACTGTTACGGACAAGGCTTGTGTTTTGGCAGTGATTAACTATTGATTTTTTTTACAGACCTTATAGACTCTTGGGGAAAAAATTATCGTTTGCATCATCATTTATACATTGGAATTTCATAACACGAATGTTTGTAGACATCATCATTTATGAATGCTTGAATACGGATGTTCTCAATATTTGACTGAAATAATTATGCTGAAGTGTCAATTATATAAACACTCGCAAAATGATGTCTTCACTTTCTCAAAGTATATTTTAAAACAAATATCGTGACGGAAAACATAAACATATCAAATATATACTTTTTATTTAACAAAATGTATCGTTTAATTACAACATTGAATTGAATAATAATTAAATTTTTGGGGGGTAATGTTTATTTGCCAATATATTATATAGCGCTTTCTAGCCGTCAGATTAGTCTTAACTGACTCTTGTTCTCGGGGGTCTATTCATAACCTGCCCCCAATGGTTTATTTTAATTCATTCAGCAAACTTGTTAACAAAATCTGTCTTCTACGTGTCTGTCAATCAGATGTCTAGACAGACTGTCTGTGTTCATGAACACTGTTACATTTGACGAGACGAGAGATATCCTTCTCTCAAAATATATGTAATTTAAAGTATAATGATTAATGCACGTAAATATAAACCTGTAATATTAGTGAAGAAAATATCCTGGGAGAATAGCGAAATTGTGTTATCATGCATTTCTTAACATACAGCCTATTGAATAAATGATTTTAATCAAGTTACTGACGTGAAATATGGTTCAATATTTCAGAAATATTTTCGATGTATTGTCATCTGAAATTCGGAGAAAACAATATTTATATAATTGTTTTGTGTTCGCTTAATAAATATTAAAAAAATTCCCACATTTGTTTTGTGTTCAACTGAATTTCACTGAATATTGTGGAAGGATAATACAAGGATTTCATACAGAAACTGTTTAAGGAACTCGGCAGACCGGACCTCCAGGGGCCGGAAGTCTTTGCCTAAGTAAGGTTTCTTGATACCTGGGACGAATATACTCGTCCCATTTTGATACTAACGGCCCTGCACAGACCGCGTCAGTATTACACTATGGGAGATGCGAAATTACGCTAAACACTCGGCACTGGACAGACAGCTCATATCATATAATGATATGAAAAAATATGTATATATTAGTTTTGTGTTCGCTTAAAAAATATTTTTAAAAATATATATATGGCAACATTTATTTCGTGTTCAACTGAATTTCACTGAATATTGTGGAAGGACATGAAGGATTTCATACAGAAACTGTTTAAGGAACTCGGCAGACCGGACCTCCAGGGGCCGGAAGTCTTTGGCTAAGTAAGGTTTCTTGATACTAACGGCCCTGCACAGACCGCGTCAGTATTACAATATGGGAGATGCGAAATTACGCTAAACACTCGGCACTGGACAGACCGCTCATATCATATAATGTTACTGACATGAAATATAATTCAATATTTTAGAAATATTATCGATGTATTATTACACCCTTGAATTGAATATCCCATCTGAAATGTGGAGAGAAAACAAAAAAATATGAAAAATATGTATATATTAGTTTTGTGTTCGCTTAAAAAATATTTAAAAATATATATATGGCAACATTTATTTCGTGTTCAACGAAATTTCACTGAATATTGTGGAAGGACATACAAGGATTTCATACAGAAACTGTCTAAGGAACTCGGCAGACCGGACCTCCAGAGGTCTACGCAAAAAGAATGTGAAAATTACTTCACATGTCTGTTTTTTATTTAATTGTTCAGTCGCGAACAGTCTCCGTCTCGGTCTAACTACGGGGAGTAATCGTATATATTTATTAACACCGCCGTCCCCTGGCGAGGCTAGACGATCGACCGTGCGCCTTTATAATCCGATTAGCCTAATTCAGTCCACCGTCCACCGTTTACAGCAGGCATAATATATAGTGGTCTGACCAGCGCCGTTCCACCGAGGTCCGGACCTCCACAGGACGGGTAAGCTTTTGAATACGTTTTACCTCGCCTCTCGAAAGTCCATCGGAGAATAGCGCAAAGCACCTTGGGAGAATATGTCAAAAATCGTGTCTCTTCCCATTTACTCACGTGACCATATCTCTACGCTTGTTACAAGTTTACTCATTGGTCAAATTTAATATTCTTGATATGACATCGAGTTGTTTATGACTTACGGCTAAAATGAATTAGAGGCATCCTCTAAATAGGAATTATGACAGGCTTGGCGATTTTGTACCATGGTACAAAATAATTAGAGGCAGCCTCTAAATACGAATTATGACAGGCTCGGCATTTTATACCATGGTACAAAATAATTAGAGGCAGCCTCTAAATACGAATTGTGGCAGGCTTGGCGATTTAGAGGCGATTTTATACCATGGTACAAAATAATTAGAGGCAGCCTCTAAATACGAATTATGACAGGCTCGGCATTTTATACCATGGTACAAAATAATTAGAGGCAGCCTCTAAATACGAATTATGACAGGCTTGGCATTTTGTACCATGGTATATATTATTTAGAGGCAGCCTCTAAATGACGAATTCTGACAGGGATGGCCAACCATACCTGCTTGACAGAACGATTAAGTTCAGCTGTCCTTAACCATAATAATCTGCTTCCTCAAATAATTCAATATTCACAAACGCGCTTGGGCTCTTGAGAATAAGCAAGTCACATATGAAGTGATAATAGTAAATCACCATTTATTGACTGTAGTATATAGCCGTGATTGGATAATTGTTTCTGTGTTCATTAATAGTATCTGTGTTCAAGAAAACTGATCGTAGATATATTAATGTCAGAAGCCATAAAGCATTCTTTAGCTCTACTACATACAAGAGATATCATTCATGGGATGTTTCTTTGTTTATAGAGTTGCTTGAATTTCTCATTAAAAATATCTATGTGAAATTTGGCAACACAATATATCAGCAGCATATAGGTATTCCAATGGGTAGTAATTGTGCACCCCTGTTGGCTGACCTGTATCTGTTCTCTTATGAATATGACTATATGCAGGCGCTTTCAAAAACCGATCCATTCAAAGCCCGTTCCTTCTCATTCACCAAACGCTATATAGACGATCTTCTCGCTGTGGATAATCGCTATATAAATGACGCAGTGAAGGATATATATATCCACCTTCACTGGATTTGAAGGAAACTACAGATAGCCCTACAGGCACATCATATTTAGATCTATATCTCTATAAAAATGAAGCGGGCATTCTCTCTCGTCGACTTTATGACAAAAGAGATGATTACAATTTCGACATCGTAAACTATCCCTTTCTGGACAGTAATATTCCAGTGGGACCTGCATATGGCGTATACATATCTCGCTTAGTAGCATTTGCTAGATCCTGTGTTAAATGTGACGATTTTAATCAACGTCACAAAACATTGGTGCAGAAACTTAAAAAACAGAGCTATTCCACCAAGCGCCTACACTCAAAGTTTCTCAAATTTGGCGATACATATCGCATGCTGATAGCAAAATACGAACGTAGCGTGCAAGATCTATGGCGCTACGTTTCGTAACTTGTGTCTAATTCCGCTTAACCCGGGGCTAGGGGCCGTATGAACCCATGTACTTCAAGAACCTCATGATACTCATATGAAAAGTCACAATCAAAGCGTGACTGAGATACATCATTCTTTAGATGACGACTTTACAACGAATATTATGGATTAAGAATACTGATCAGCGATACGGATTTGATATTTTTGGAACATCATGATGTCTTGCCGGCATCATTGAAAACTGTTGACCGCTTCTCTCTTGCAGGAAACAAGCCTATGTTTATGTATACTATGATTGTCTTTTTAAATTTGGTGCTAATACTGTTATATGGAAAATGGAATAGGTCTTTGGATTATGGACGCGGATATTCTCTAATGGACGACGGCTGGATTATGAATGACGGACTAGACGCTTGTAATTCAGACTTCAAGATTTGTCTCCCTTAAGTCACACGTGTGGTTCATTGCACAACTTGGAACTACTCTGCCTTTGATACTGGATTATCATTTTGCTGTATGTCAAGTCGGTCAGCGAATAAACACCAGTTTGTTTCAAACTGCGTCTCGATGCTTGTATAAAGAGAGGCAAGCTAAAGTCGAATTATGGAATCGTTCTCAGTATGGTTGCATGCGTGGTCCCTTCAGGTGAAACTACGCCGAAATCCCCGTAGTCTCTTAATTACCTGTCAAAATTCGCATTGGCGAGCTTACTAGGAGATTTTTAAAAAAAAGACCAGAGGAACAGCGACAGATACAGCCGAGGTGAAGAAGTGTATGGGTATTACCACCAAAAGATAACGGTGACACTGAACATTTGAACTGGACTTGAATATAGACCAGCAGCGTGTACAACTCAACTATTTTGACTTGAACTTTCGGAAAATAACACTCCAGCTTGACTGAACGATTGAGGTCAACATTCCCGAACGATAATAAACTGTTTCCTCAAACAGAATTCAGTGCTGGACGTGATGATTTTAATTAAGGGCTGAGTTCAACAGGATCTGGTACTAATTAAATATTCACAAACGCAAGTGGGCTCTTGAGAATAAGCATGTTTAGTTCAAGTGTCTTGTTAGTTTCGTGTAAATGTATTTCAGCATGATCAGTTTGTATATGTCTTGAGACTTTAATATCTGTCCGACTTGAATCACGAATAAACACGTCAGATTCAAACGCCGTCTCGGGTCTTGTATGGAGAATCTTCGGAGACAACTTGCTGTCGAATTCTTAAATCGTTCTCCGTTAGATTATATGCGTGGACCCTTCGTGTTAGACTTGACTACGCCGCAAGCCCCGTAGTCTCGTAATTACCTGACAAAATTCACAATCCATTCCTTGTTAAGTAAAAAGGCATAGTCGTAAGTGTCTTGGCATTTAACCATACATTCTTTGACAATGAGAGGCAAACAGTCGGACAGGAATTGAATTGAATAAGTTAGAAGCCGTCGGAAATGTATTGACAATTACCCACAAGTTATCACGTTCCCAGACAACAACAGCTACCTAGCCCACCATTTATTATGGATATTATAATCTCCCGAGTAGTATAGAAAACTGATTTAAATTCACATTGACCTCATTAATTGTTCCCCGGGTAAAATTTGAGGTGGAACTTGATCACGTGACGATCATGTGATCGTTGGGGAGGAAAACTACCTTCAACACAGAAGAGTTCCAATCTAGGGGGAGGTAACTCCGGGTCACTATAGTTCCGGCAAAGGGCCCCTGGGCATGTATTCTTCCGCGGTGATGCGGTCTGGTGGTGATGCGGTCGCGGGGAAAAAGCTTCCGCGGAGAAAAAGTAGTCCCCAGACTTCAAATACGCTGCATGGTCCGATTGGGTCGAGTGAGGTATCAAAGTGAAGCATTCGTGAAGGGGCATCCAGTCATGGGTGGGTGCATGTAATTTTCGGATTTTTCCCCGAAACTATAAAAAGCGGAATACGAACTTTACCCCTAAAATAGGGGAAAACACCTATCAACTCTAGCCAAAAGGACTAATATCGGTCCCGGGCTTATCGGGACCTGCCTATCAAGTCAATGGGGTGGGTGCATGTAAAATTAGGATTTTTTCCCCGAAACTATAAAAAGCGGAATACGGACTTTACCCCTAAAATAGGGGAAAAGACCTAAAAACCCTAGCCAAAAGGACTAATATCGGTGCCCGCGCTTATTGGGACCTGCCTATCAAGTCAATGGGGTGGGTGTATGTCAAATTAGGATTTTTTCCCGAAACTATAAAAAGCGGAATACGGACTTCACCCCTAAAATAGGGGAAAACACCTATCAACCCTAGCCAAAAGGGCTAATATCGGTCCCCGGGCTTATTGGGACCTGCCTATCAAGTCAATGGGGTGGGTGCATGTAAAATTAGGATTTTTTCCCGAAACTATAAAAAGCGGAATACGGACTTTACCCCTAAAATAGGGGAAACACCTATCAACTCTAGCCAAAAGGGCTAATATCGGTCCCCGGGCTTATTGGGGCCTGCCTATCCAGTCAATGGGGTGGGTGCATGTAAAATTAGGATTGTTTTCCGAAAATATAAAAAGCGGAACTCGGACTTTACCCCTACAATAGGGGTCTGTATTATACAATATAAGGGAAAATGCCTGTATGGGGGGGGAGGGTTGGTCAAATTTTTTGGTGGGCTTTACTATGGCTTGTGGGGTCTCGTTTTTCTCGTCTCGCCAAGAAAATGACAATGGGAAGGGTCCCGGAGCGAATCGGTGAAATTTTTGGGAAAAGTACCGGGTAGGCCTGTATATAGGCCTATAGGCTGGCTATATGGGGTATAGGTTCAACCTGGGAAATTCACACACGTTCATTGTCATATGGGTTGCTTGGATTTGTTTTTCACGTCTAGTCATTTAGAACACGATGGGAAGGGTCTCGGAGCGCAACGGTGAAATTTTTGGAAAAGTACCATATAGCCCATATAGTCCCATACTGGCTATGTGGAGGTATAGGTTCAACCTTGGAAATTCACACACGTTCATTGTGATATGGGCTGTTTGGATTTGTTTTTCATGTCTCGTCATTTAGAACACGATGGGAAGGGTCCCGGAGCGAAACGGTGAAATTTTTGGAAAAGTTCACCGAGGCCTGGGTAGGCCCATAGGCCTATACTGCATGGCTATGGGGGTATAGGCCCATACGGGGTGGACGTTTTGGGGTCTAGGTGAGCCCCTAATGATCCTATGATGTCGTATGACGTCTTATTTTGAAGCTCTCGTGGAGGAGCATCCGACTGGATTAATGGTTCGTCCGTTTTCAATAGTCTGCGCATGCGCAGTCTGGCCGTAGTATAGAAAGCAGGCATTTTGGGGGGTATGTGGGTGTGTGTTTGGGGTAGAGATGGACCGCTATGGGTCCGAATGGGTCGTGGAAGGTGTCAAAGTGAAGCTTGTGTGGGTTAGAGTCAAAATGGTGTGTTTTTAAGTGCAAGTCGCGTCAATCTGCGCATGCGCAGTTGGTTGTAGTAAGTGGTCATTTTGGGGCAGTACAGGAAGGTATTTGGGGTCGAGATGGACCATCCTTGGTCCGAATGCGTCCTGGAAGGTGTCATCTTGTAGCTCTCGGGGTGTAGACCCCGATTTGAGGGCTGCCCACGTCACCTGTGACGTCATCGGTGACGTCATCAGTACGATACGGAGGAAGACACGGAGGTGACCGAAGATGTCACGAAGGTGCCCGAAGAGCCACGGAGGTTACCGAAGCTGTTACGGAGGTCACCGAAGAGACACGGAGGTGGCCCAAGATGTCCCGGAGTTTACCGAAGAGTCACGGAGATGCCCGAAGAGTCACGGAGGCACCCGAAAAGACACGGATTTTGCCGAAGGGAAGGTATTTGGTGTAGAGAGGGACCATCCTTGGTCCGAGTGCGTAGTGTGAGGTGTCATCTTGTAGCAACGCCCGCCAACGCCAAGCTTAACGCTTCAACGCCCTGGTGAAATAGCTCAGAAGTTCTGATTTTCTAGATATTCCATGGAATTGCCACTAATTCTTCGAAATGCAGTGACGCCCGTCAACACTCGTAGTTACGCCTTAACGCTCTAACATAACGCCTTGACGCCATGATATAGACCGGAGAGAGAACAACAACAAGGATGACACATGAGAGAACAACAACAAGAAGAAGTTTTTTTTCATATAGTTTATTTTCCCCAATGTTACAACATACCCACGCTGTCGGAGCCGCGATGGGTATGTTTACAACTCAAGAAAACTCTTGTCCAATCAGAGGCCGCCATTTGGCGCTGCATCTGTTATATTCCTTCTTGTCCGTTAGATGTATTTTCGGCTGCTCTTGTCTCTGTCGCCATTTCAGAAATTCCATCTTTGCTCGCTGTGACCTAAGCGTCGTCGGGCAGGCCTGGATATTCTTCGGGCAGCATGTCCTGAAACAGTTGTTTGCGCATTCTGATCGCATTTTCCAGGGCCTCGGTGGGTGGTAGTCCCATAGCCTCTTCCAAGTGACGCTTGGTCTTCATGATGGACCTGTGCGTGGGATCGCCTTTCATTTCGAGCGGTAGTAAGGTATACTGTTCATAGATTGTCATGGCTGTTTTCCTGATGCGCGGGCGCATTTGGGTGTACGCCTGTTGTAAATTATCCTCTCCGGCGTCCTCGATCGCTGCAGCGTAAGTATTGATAGCTGCTGTCACAATACGATCCCAGAAGGTAGGTTCTGCATCACTTTCCACGGACGTAGGCTGACTATCTTCGGTCAAGCTCTCCGTATCACTAGATAGACTCTCAGCAATCTCTGTTTCGGTATCAGTCGATACACTCTCAGCAGTCTCTGTATCAGCATCCACCTCAACGGGCTCCTCGGAGTCTTCAATCCCATGTATATTTTTCTGGTGTCGCATCACATCGTAATGTCTGGTGAACGTGCGTTCGCACTCAGAGCAAGTGTAAGCCATGTTGACGGTTGAACGTCGACTGTGCATGTTTTTGGAAATACGCTTGCTTTTATAGACAGTAACGCCCGTCAAGGCTTAGCTTAACGCTTCAACGCCCTGGTGAATTAGCTCAGAAGCTCTGATTTTCATGGAATTAACACCAATTCATCGAAATGCAGTGACGCCCGTCATCACCTTTGACCCCTGCGCGCGCTAACAAAACCGGATAAAAATTGCGCGCAGGGGTCAAAGGTCAGTTCCGGTCACGTGAACGGAAGCGGAAGTGACCTCACAGAGGTCATAGGCAAATGTCACTTTCGAGCTCTGAGCTCCACACGCTTTGAGCTCCAAGAGCTCCGATCCAAGAGCTCTGCCACACGGGAGCTCCCACCACCACCACCGGGCGTTGACGCCCGTCAACGCCCGGTGGTGGCGGTGGTGGTGGTGGTGGAATGTGGTGGTGATGGTGTGTGTGTGTGTGTGTGTGTGTGTGTGTGATGGTAGTGTGTGGTGGTGGTGTTGGTGGTGGTGTCTGTACATATAAGAATGAACATGTGTCCCTCATCAGTCCTTATGTATTGGTCGAATTGGCACCCAGACTACGACGGGCTTTACGTCAGCGGTATGTCGACCGCGTGACCCATATGAAATTGTTGGATAATGACCCAGTCCATATGGAAATTGAAAGAACAGCGTCGATGTTGAAAACCTCTGGCATGAACTGGAAAGCGGCGTATGTCAGAGCAATAGCACAAAAGAAACATTTGTTCGAACGCATCATTAAACGACGTTAAAGCGTTAAGAAAGTGTGTTAAGGCGTTGAGACGGGCGTTAAGGCGTAACGACGGGCGTTGACGGCCGTCACTGCATTTCGATGAATTGGTGTTAAATCCATGAAAATCAGAGCTTCTGAGCTAATTCACCAGGGCGTTGAAGCGTTAAGCTAAGCGTTGATGGGCGTTACTGTCTATAAAAGCAAGCGTATTTCCAAAAACACGCACAGTCGACGTTCAACCGTCAACATGGCTTACACTTGCTCTGAGTGCGAACGCACGTTCACCAGACATTACGATATGATGCGACACCAGAAAAATATACATGGGATTGAAGACTCCGAGGAGCCCGTTGAGGCGGATGCTGATACCGAGACTGCTGAGAGTGTATCGACTGATACCGAAACAGAGATTGCTGAGAGTCTATCTAGTGATACGGAGAGCTTGACCTCAGATAGTCAACCTACGTCCGTGGAAAGTGATGCAGAACCTACCTTCTGGGATCGTATTGTAACAGCAGCTATCAATACTTACGCTGCAGCGATCGAGGACACCGGAGAGGATAATTTACAACAGGCGTACACCCAAATGCGCGCCCGCATCAGGAAAACAGCCATGGCGATCTATGAACAGTATACCTTACTACCGCTTGAAATGAAAGGCGACCCCACGCACAGGTCCATCATGAAGACCAAGCGTCACTTGGAAGAGGCTATGGGACTACCACCCACCGAGGCCCTGGAAAATGCGATCAGAATGCGCAAACAACTGTTTCAGGACATGCTGCCCGAAGAATATCCAGGCCTGCCCGACGACGCTTAGGTCACAGCGAGCAAAGATGGAATTTCTGAAATGGCGACAGACAAGAGCAGCCGAAAATACATCTAACGGACAAGAAGGAATATAACAGATGCAGCGCCAAATGGCGGCCTCTGATTGGACAAGAGTTTTCTTGAGTTGTAAACATACCCAACGCGGCTCCCCCAGCGTGGGTATGTTGTAACATTGGGGAAAATAAACTATATGAAAAAAAACTTCTTGTTGTTGTTGTTCTCTCATGTGTCATCCTTGTTGTTGTTCTCTCTCCGGTCTATATCATGGCGTCAAGGCGTTATGTTAGAGCGTTAAGGCGTAACTACGAGCGTTGACGGGCGTCACTGCATTTCGAAGAATTAGTGACAATTCCATGGAATATCTAGAAAATCAGAACTTCTGAGCTATTTCACCAGGGCGTTGAAGCGTTAAGCTTGGCGTTGGCGGGCGTTGCTACAAGATGACACCTCACACTACGCATTCGGACCAAGGATGGTCCCTCTCTACATCAAATACCTTCCCTTCGGCAAACTCCGTGTCTTTTCGGGTGCCTCCGTGACTCTTCGGGCATCTCCGTGACTCTTCGGTAAACTCCGGGACATCTTGGGCCACCTCCGTGTCTCTTCGGTGACCTCCGTAACAGCTTCGGTAACCTCCGTGGCTCTTCGGGCACCTTCGTGACATCTTCGGTCACCTCCGTGTCTTCCTCCGTATCGTACTGATGACGTCACCGATGACGTCACAGGTGACGTGGGCAGCCCTCAAATCGGGGTCTACACCCCGAGGGCTACAAGATGACACCTTCCAGGACGCATTCGGACCAAGGATGGTCCATCTCGACCCCAAATACCTTCCTGTACTGCCCCAAAATGGCCACTTTACTTACTACAACCAACTGTGCATGCGCAGATTGACGCGACTTGCACTTAAAAACACACCATTTTGACTCTAACCCACACAAGCTTCACTTTGACACCTTCCACGACCCATTCGGACCCATAGCGGTCCATCTCTACCCCAAACACACACCCACATACCCCCCAAAATGCCTGCTTTCTATACTACGGCCAGACTGCGCATGCGCAGACTATTGAAAACGGACGACCATTAGTCCAGTCGGATGCTCCTCCACGAGAGCTTCAAAATAAGACCTCATACGACATCATAGGATCATTAGGGGCTCACCTAGACCCCAAAACGTCCACCCCGTATGGGCCTATACCCCCATAGCCATGCAGTATAGGCCTATGGGCCTACCCAGGCCTCGGTGAACTTTTCCAAAAATTTCACCGTTTCGCTCCGGGACCCTTCTCATCGTGTTCTAAATGACGAGACGTGAAAAACAAATCCAAACAGCCCATATCACAATGAACGTGTGTGAATTTCCAAGGTTGAACCTATACCCCCATATAGCCAGTATGGGACTATATGGGCTATATGGTACTTTTCCAAAAAATTCACCGTTGCGCTCCGAGACCCTTCCCATCGTGTTCTAAATGACTAGACGTGAAAAACAAATCCAAGCAACCCATATGACAATGAACGTGTGTGAATTTCCCAGGTTGAACCTATACCCCATATAGCCAGCCTATAGGCCTATATACAGGCCTACCCGGTACTTTTCCCAAAAATTTCACCGATTCGCTCCGGGACCCTTCCCATTGTCATTTTCTTGGCGAGACGAGAAAAACGAGACCCCACAAGCCATAGTAAAGCCCACAAAAAAATTTGACCACCCCTCCCCCATACAGGCATTTTCCCTTATATTGTATAATACAGACCCCTATTGTAGGGGTAAAGTCCGAGTTCCGCTTTTTATATTTTCGGAAAACAATCCTAATTTTACATGCACCCACCCCATTGACTGGATAGGCAGGCCCCAATAAGCCCGGGGACCGATATTAGCCCTTTTGGCTAGAGTTGATAGGTGTTTCCCCTATTTTAGGGGTAAAGTCCGTATTCCGCTTTTTATAGTTTCGGGTAAAAATCCTAATTTTACATGCACCCACCCCATTGACGTGATAGGCAGGTCCCAATAAGCCCGGGGACCGATATTAGCCCTTTTGGCTAGGGTTGATAGGTGTTTTCCCCTATTTTAGGGGTGAAGTCCGTATTCCGCTTTTTATAGTTTCGGGAAAAAATCCTAATTTGACATACACCCACCCCATTGACTTGATAGGCAGGTCCCAATAAGCGCGAGCACCGATATTAGCCCTTTTGGCTAGAGTTGATAGGTGTTTTCCCCTATTTTAGGGGTAAAGTCCGTATTCCGCTTTTTATAGTTTCGGACAAAAATCCTAATTTTACATGCACCCACCCCATTGACTTGATAGGCAGGCCCCGATAAGCCCGGGGACCGATATTAGCCCTTTTGGCTAGGGTTGATAGGGGTTTTCCCCTATTTTAGGGGTAAAGTCCGTGTTCCGCTTTTTATAGTTTCGGGGAAAAATCCTAATTTTACATGCACCCACCCCATTGACTTGATAGGCAGGTCCCGATAAGCCCGGGGACCGATATTAGCCCTTTTGGCTAGAGTTGATAGGTGTTTTCCCCTATTTTAGGGGTAAAGTCCGTATTCCGCTTTTTATAGTTTCGGGGAAAAATCCTAATTTTACATGCACCCACCCATGACTGGATGCCCCTTCACGAATGCTTCACTTTGATACCTCACTCGACCCAATCGGACCATGCAGCGTATTTGAAGTCTGGGGACTACTTTTTCTCCGCGGAAGCTTTTTCCCGCGACCGCATCACCACCAGACCGCATCACCGCGGAAGAATACACGCCCAGGGGCCCTTTGCCGGAACTATAGTGACTCGGAGTTACCTCCCCCTAGATTGAAACTCTTCTGTGTTGAAGGTAGTTTTCCTCCCCAACGATCACATGATCGTCACGTGATCAAGTTCCACCTCAAATTTTATCCGGGGAACAATTAATGAGGTCAATGTGAATTGAAATCAGTTTTCTATACTACTCTCCCGCCGTGTTGGTAATAGTAGTTATTGTGTCTTCCCAACTCTTTTATTGTATGTGTTGTCATCTGTTCTGCAGGAATAGTGGTTCTAATGAAGATGGCGATATTGACCTCCCTTTGAGTCGTCATGGTCGTCTCTGGTTTTCCTTGGTCTACGATGCGGCTGTCGAACAACTTAATGTCACATTGGTAAAGGCCAAAGAGATACCAGGTAAATCAATAGTAAATAATGAATAAAAATGAAAGCGGCAAAGTCGTGTTATCTGATAAATTGCCCTATTGTCCCGTCAGTTATAGGTCTTCGTGAAATGTTTGCAAACAACACAATACAATGGCATACATTAACGATACTTACCAGTCCACCATTATTATTGAAAATTATTGACGGAGATGCAGATGAAAATTGATAGCTCTATTGAGATACGTCTATAGTTTGCACATGTTCGCCATAGACTCGTTGAGATGACCCCTCGTGTATCGGAACTGAGAAAAGAGATCGGACTGACATTTACAGCTGAGAATTCAGATGCATAAGACCGTCAATGTCTAAATGACAGAAATTAACCACATGAAACAAACATACCAGATGTTTCGTGGTGAAGTTTCCCTCGGCATGATCGACTCGCAACCAACTGCCTTGATAGTAGATACAAACAGTTTGATATCTCGTCGTGGAGGATCTCTGGTTCGAGACTTTATAGATCTTGACATCACGCTTGGAGGATTGTATATAATCCCGCATAGCTCCAGGCTGTACTAGGCCAGGTCGACCCTGTGGAAACCATCGAACTTATTATGGGCATGGTCCTCATATGAACCACCACAATGAACGCTCCCCAGCATCATTGAAATCTGTTTATCTCTTTTGTCATTTCATAGATTTTTATAGAAACACCCATTGCATCATGGGATATCTGGATAACGACTAAAAAATCATATGGATTAAGAATACGGATCATATGGATTTTATATGTTTGGAACATCATGATGTCTTGCCGGCATCATTGAAAACTGTTGACCGCTTCTCTCTTACAGGTAGGCCTATACACTGATTGTTGTTGTTGTTTTTTTTTTTTAATTTGGTGCTACTGCGGTTATATAAAATAGGTGTCTTTAATGGACGATGGCTGAATACTGACTGACGGATCAGACGCTTGTAATCTGCCAGTTTGAAAAAAAAATTGGTCAGTTCAGATTATAACATGAGCAGTGTGACTAACGTCACAGGTCCTAAGAGGTAGGGTTTGATATGATTTAAGTGTGTACTTGACCTAAGACATGTTTTTGCCAATTTCGAGGTTTATAGGTCACCTATGTAGGTCTGCTCCAGGGGTGGGGAAATCCTCCCGAGGGTAGTGCATATGTTGAATAAGTGTAGCTTCATGCAAGCTCCCAGAATATATGGGGATTGGGCATTCCATCCAACGATAACCATTCTCAGATGGTCTGAATCTCGAATGGACCAGGCTTCCTGGTATCAGGGAACCTTCAAAAGTCACAATGAAACATACAACCAAGGGTTCTCGATGGGCATGACAGCGCACTCGCTGAGCCATAAATAAATAATAAAAAACAATTATAAATCAAATTTTCATCAGAGTTCGGTCAGCACAGAACTTGCTGGTAGCAGTCCCCTAATGCACGTTCATACCAAAAATCAAGGTTCTAATGTCAACGGTTCTCCTTATTTTGCCGACGAAAGGATTCGGACGAACTTACTGACTGACTGACTGTCTCACTCACTCACTCATTACCGGACAATTTGCAAATGAGAGCCTACTTCGTACGAAAAGAAGAAATTCGATATTTTCATTGTCTTGTAGCAGAAAAGCGAAGATTCTCCAGCCGGTTTCTGTAAAGCGCCATTAACTGACCTTTCTGTACCACATACAGGGAGTGAGACGATGATGCCTTCAGAAAAAGGATTTGTCACTTCTGGCGTTTTATAAGGAGGGAGTGTTAACAATGAATCTAGGGTTTATGTGTGTAGGTTTAACTGTGAATACATGGCAGTATCGATCGATAATCTCAATGCTTCAATAGAAGAACAGTAATCAGGTAATGACAAGATTGTCGATCAGGAAGTACGCCAGGTGTCCGCGATTTCTCGTCAAATATGGTATTGATCTGTGACACATATTCCACTTACGCTTTCATATCTAATGATGTGATGAAATGGTCGGTTTAGACCTGCTTCACAATTCATTGTCGTGGCGTAATGGTTCATCGTTGACAATTGTAAAGTGTGTTAAAACTTTATTGTAAGCATTCTTCATAAGGCTTTCTTCAGTTCTACTGCACGAAAGGATATCATATCATTGTTGGGATGTTCCTTTGTCTATAGAATTGCTCGAATTTCCCATTATCAATATCTGTGAGAAATTCGGCAATGCCATATACCAACAGCGTATAGCTATCCCATTTGGTACAAATCCTGCATCACAGTTGGCAGACCAAAATCTGTTCTCCTATGAATACGCCTATACACAGAAATTGTGAAAAGCTAACCATTCCAAAGCCCGTTCCTTTTCATTCACCAAACGCTACAGACGATCCCGTAGCAGTGGATCATCCCTATATTAGCGATGAAGGATATATACCCCCTTCATCAGATTTGAAGGACACTACTGATAGCCCGGATGGAACATCATATGTGAGCCTATACCTGTACAAGAATGATAAGTTGGAGCGATATGCAAGATGTGGGATAAAACTAACGACGTCTGGTGACTGAAAAGCAACGATATAACTCTACATGAAAGCTTCTCTCGGCACCTCACATTCAGACCCGAGAATACGGTGGATTCTCGGACGTAGGCTTAGTATCTCAGCCACGCTTTTATTTCAGCTGTTCGTGTGGAGATTATGAAGTATCCACACGGCCCCTAGCACCGGCTTTTATTTCATACACATTTGGAATTAGTGCTGTCATGTGAAACAAGTATTTCGATTATTGACACGGAAATTCTGTTATGGACGACGGCTGAATATTGAATGTCGGACCTGACGCTTGCTATTTATTCTGTCTTATCTCTTAATCACGCACGCAGGTGGGAAGTGTTATTCTGCATTAATAGCATGAATCAAGTTATATCCGACCATACAGATTTTAAGGGCAAGCTGGACGATAAATTCACCATCTCATGAAAATTAAGTGAAAACTATTAATTTGACCGAGTCTTCAAAATTAGCTGCTGTAGCATCGTTTCTATATCTGATATTTGAAATGGCTGTAATATAAATAGACGATTCCATGGATTCCGAAATGTATTGGCTTGTTGGCTTTCAAGGCAAATCCATTAAAGACTAATGGAAAATCGAAATTTTAAGTCCTTCAGTTTTATATCGATCTATGACTTGACGTCAATGCAAACCTATATGACGTCCATAGATACTGTAAATACCTCATCAATCTAGAATCATGTTAAATGTTTGAAAAATATACATATTTAAAAGCTCTGCCTCTTTCATGATGTGGCTATAAAAGACTAACATAGTATCAGGTGTTTTATCATGTTGAATGCGTATGATTTGATTAGAATTGTAATTATAATTTTCATCATGTTTTGATTTCAGGTCGAAATAATGGGACTAATCCCAGAGATCCATTCGTCAAGTTGTTCCTTCTGCCGGATGAGAGGACATGTCGTATATTTAAAGTGCGCAAGAAAACTCTCACGCCCATATTCAACGAAACATTTGTCTTCCAAGTACGCTAATTATTATTATTTTTTTTCCAAATATGATAGGGGAGTAAATATACGCAAAAAAACTACATGCCAAGCTTACACTTTTTAACACCTTCATTGTTTGGATTGTATATATATTTCGCGGGCTCTAGTTCGGCTTTCCTGATTCAGTAGCGTTTTGAGAATCGGTGTCCGTTAGACAATTTCGCTTCGTATCTCATAGTACTTATGATTGATTAATGCTATCATATTAACGTCTCAGAAGCATTGTCTACGGGATTTCTATTTGATTGGGCAGAAATTATTTAAACGGATTTCAGTATGTATTTGGGATAAATAACTCCTGGAGTGTCCTCGACCTTTATACACAGTTAGTCACATCAATACCAATTACTGCACAGTCTTTTGAGACCGACTCGCTCTTTAAACGCGGTTAATGATCGCCTCAGTTAACTTCAACAATCAGGGTAAATACAAGGTGGGAATTCATTCGCTCTGTCTAAAACATTTGTGCAATCGCCGCTGCTCGCTTAATCTGTTTTGTAAAACCTTCGTGTGTATGGTTTTGGGGTCCCTCTGATCTGGAATTCAAGTGAACAGATATCACTGAAGTATTATATAGGGAAACCAAAGTCTTTTTGAATAAAAAATATTTGTCATGGATCAGGAGCTGTCGAAAGCGTTTTACCAGCATTATTGTAAAGAGATTAATTCCAAAAGTAGCTACTGTTCGCTAGAATCCTCTTGAATACTATTCCAGAAGCATATGCATATAGTCCCTCTAGTAACTGCTAGATTATGCGTGATTCTAGTAACTGCTAGATTATGCGTGATTCTATCTAGCTTCACAGATGACTTCGGTTTAGCATTGCAATCTATCGTTGCTACAGAACTGAGCAGTCATAAAACGCCTATGGATACTGGCGTATTGGGTATCATTTATCGGATCAGATCACAAACGACGATAAAGGTCTAAAAGATATCACGAACCTCATTCAATAATTCATAATAATTAACCAGATATCAACAAAGAAGACTTTCCATTCCAGGTTCCATCCAGTGAAATTCGAGACCGCACTCTCCGATTCTCTCTGTATGACGTGGACAAGCGCAAAGTTCGCCATTCCCTGGGACACGTGGTCGTTCCATTGAAAGATTACGATTTAACACGAGGAGATACAATGTGGAGAGACATGGAGCCCACAGCACAGGTATACGTTTTATCAACCTCGCGAGCCAGTGTATCGATCGATCTGTTAGAATCGATACACTGGCTTTGTTTAGTTACTCATGAATGGAGCAAGAGATTTTCTCTCAATCAAACCAATCAGTGAACGCGCTAAGCTAGCTGATTACGCCAATCCCCTGCTAGGTATGAGATGTGACAGGTTTGAATTTCATTGCTGGCCAAACTTGCTTTGATGTTGGACTGAAGTTGACATCGGGAGTCAAAGCAAAAACTACAGGCTTGGGATACCAACATGCCAATTCAGAACAACCGCGGGGGATTGGTTGGTTGTTTGAAGTTTAAAGTTGCACCTAACCTTATTGGTCACACGGCGACGATGACCCAAACGAAGATACCCTAGCAAAACCCTGACCCTAACAAAAACCTAACCAAAACTACAAAAAAAATTGAATTTCGAAAAGTAGGCTCTACAGACACTGGTTATCACAATGGATCGTCAGAGAGCCTAATTTGTTTGGCACTTTAATCTACCTCCTGTGCCAGACAAACATGGTACAAACCATGCTGCCCTAAGCTGGAGGGCCAACCGCGGGGGATGAAATATACGAGATTGTATAATAGAGGCAACGACTGAAGAACTCGATCGAATCACCAAACAATGTCCAGGTAACGTTTTATATACCGATGGAAGTAGAATCCAGATACAGATTTTAAAGTAGAACTTGACCCTGTCTTCTCCAAGAGACATATCTATACTCCCTTCCTGTAAGTAACTATTCTACCATCATCATTTCAGCCATCAGTGAACATTGGTGATCTTCAATTCTCCCTGACGCATATGCCCAACTTCGAAAAGGTCAAGGTCACAGTGCTCCAAGCCAAGCAACTCCAACCTACAGAAAACGACATGGAAATAGGTATGTTCTACTACGGTCTCGGGGCACGCTTTGTACTAAAACAAATGAAACTGCACGATAAATACAGCTAAATAAATAAATGAAGTGTTATTTGATCACATCAGATGTTTGGGCGAGACTATCATGTGGGACCTAGGAAATTTATTACCAGTACCTAGAAGAAGTGGCCAACGATATCCCTACATGTGGGGTGATAAAAGGTGGGAAAGATGTGGAACAGGTTACCCTGTAATACCCGTATTTTTGTGGGGCAGCCGTAGGAATATTATTGGCATGAACAAAATTTGAAAATTGTGCACTGATTCCCACTGCAATGTAGCTCCGGCTGGACCTTCTTCTATACTACTAGAGAACAAGGCCTCCGGTGTCAAACCACTCACCAGATGTAGTTGTTGGGAAAGTGCCGGACGGGTAATATTTGCCGAACCCGTTGACCATAACCAATAAAATGTTTTGATCTATGTCCACTTACCTTTCATTAGACACCTTGTGTATGAGTGAATCGAATTATTTCATTGGTTATGGTCAACGGGTTCGGCAAATATTACCCGTCCGGCACTTTCCCAACAACTACATCTGGTGAGTGTTTTGGCTCCGGGGGCCTTGTTCTCACGTAGTATAGAAGAAGGAGCTACCTGCAATGTTGCAATGACCGTCCTATTTGGGAAATTTGCCAAAGCCTTTCACAATTAGCTCCACATAGTCTGTTCTTCATATTGCCCACCTGGTCCCCACATAGCATGCCCCACACAATCCCCACATGTTCTATAATGTATTCGTGTGTACAAGATACATGGAATACAAAGCTGACCTGTTGTTTAGATGGATGCGATCATCTATGTAATACATTGCGAAGCATTGTGGAGTGGGGGTGAGTGCTGGGCGGGCAAAGAAAGCGCAGTAACATTCGGTCCCACTCAGAATGGGCAGTAGTACTATACATGCAAAAACGGTCATATTGGCCTCAAAAATTTGCATATGACCTCTGTGACGTCACAGCGACAGCCAATCAGAAGCGAGTATTTGGACAAAACTACCCCCAACACAGAAGAGTTCCAATCTAGGGGGAGGTAACTCCGGGTCGCTATAGTTCCGGCAAAGGGCCCCTGGGCATGTATTCTTCCGCGGTGATGCGGTCTGGCGGTGATGCGGTCGCGGAAAAAAGCTTCCGCGGAGAAAAAGTAGTCCCCAGACTTCAAATACGCTGCATGGTCCAATTGGGTCGTATGAGGTATCAATGTGAAGCATTTGTGAAGGCGCATCTGATGGGCTGGGTGCGGGGTTGAAATAGCGTCATTCTGCGCATGCGCGGTGGACCAAGGGTATGGAAATAGACGTTTTGGGATCTAGGGCAGCCACTAATGGGTCGATGGAGTTGAGTGAGGTATCAATATGAAGCATTCGTGAAGGGGCATCTGATGGGCTGGGTGCGGGGTTGAAATATGTCATTCTGCGCATGCGCGGTGGACAAAGGGTATGGAAATAGACGTTTTGGGATCGAGGCCCCCCCCTAATGGGCCGATAGAGTCGTATGAGGTATCAGTATGAAGCCTATGTGAGGGGACATCCGCCTGGACTAGTGGCTCGGGCGTTGTCACCATTCTGCGCATGCGCAGACAGGGAATTGTGGGAAAAGGGTATGGAAATACACGTTTTGGGATCTAGGGGAGCCCCTAATGGTCCGATGGAGTTGTATGAGGTATCAATGTGAAGCCTATGTGAGGGGGCATCTGACTGGACTAGTGGCTCGGGCGCTGTCACCATTCTGCGCATGCGAAGACAGGGAATTGTGGAAAAAGGGTATGGAAATAGACGTTTTGGGATCGAGGTGGGCCACTCGTGGTCCTATGGAGTCGAGTGAGGTATCAGTGTGAAGCCTATGTGAGGGGGCATCCGCCTGGACTAGTGGCTCGGGCGTTGTCAGCATTCTGCGCATGCGCAGACAGGGAATTGTGGGAAAGGGTATGGAAATAGACGTTTTGGGATCTAGGTAAGCCCCTAGTGGGCCGATTGGGTCGAGTGAGGTATCAATGTGAAACCTATGTAAGGGGGCATCCGCCTGGACTAGTGTCTCGGCCGTTGTCAACATTCTGCGCATGCGCAGACAGGGAATTGTGGGAAAAGGCTATGGAGATAGACGTTTTGGGATCTAGGTAAGCCCCTAGTGGGCCGATTGGGTCAAGTGAGGCATCAATGTGAAGCATATGTGAGGGGGCATCTGCCTGGACTAGTGTCTTGGTCGTTGTCAACATTCTGCGCATGCACAGACAGGGAATTGTGGGAAAAGGGTATGGGAATAGACGTTTTGGGATCTAGGTGGGCCACTCGTGGTCCTATGGAGTCGTATGAGCTATCCATGTGAGGCATTCGTGAAGGCGCATCCGACGGGGTAGGCGACACGTGGAACTGACGTCATTCTGCGCATGCGCAGTAGACCAAGGGTATGTAAATAGACGTTTTGGGATCTAGGTGAGCCCCTAATGGGCCAATGGAGTTGTATGAGGTATCAATGTAAAGCAGTCGTGAAGGAGCATCTGCCTGGACTAGTGTATCGTCCGTGTTCAACATTCCGCGCATGCGCAGACAGGGAATTGTGGGAAAAGGGAATGGAAATAGACGTTTTGGGGTTTAGGTGTGCCACTAGTGATCTGTTGGAGTCGAGTGAGGTATCAATGTGAAGCACAAGTGAGGGTGCATCCGACTGGGTGGATGTGGGGTAGGAATATCGTCATTCTGCGCATGCGCGGGCACGCCGTAGTATGGAAATATACATTTTGGGGCCGATGTGAATCACTGGTGGTCCAAATGGGTTGTGGGAGGTGTCAAAGTAAAGCTTTTGTCGGGTAGAGTCAGAATGGCGTGTTTTTTTTATTACAAGTCGAGTCAATCTGCGCATGCGCAGTTGGGTGTAGTAGGTAAAGTGGTCATTTTGGGGAAGTGAAGGAAGGTATTTGGTGTAGAGATGGACCACTATTGCTCCGAATGCATCGTGTGGGGTGTCATTTTGTAGCTCTCGGGGTGTAGACCCCGATTTGTGGGCTGTCCACGTCATCTGTGATGTCATGGGTGACGTTATCAGGACGAGTAGTAGCGCAAGTGAGCATTTTGGGACAGTGAAGGAAGGTATTTGGAGTGGAGAGGGGCCATCCTTGGTCCGAATGCGTCGTGGGAAGTGTCATCTTGCAGTTCTCGGGATGTAGACTCCATTTAAGGGATGTCTACAGCATCTGTGACGTCACCAGTGACGTCATCAGTACGAGTAGTAGCGAAAGAACATGTTTTATAATTGGCTCAGTGCCAATTTTTCCCACGATTTGAGGGATATCCACAGCATCTGTGACGTCATTGGTGACGTCATCAGTACGAGTAGTAGCGAAAGTGGGCTTTTTGGGTCAGTGAAGGAAGGTATTTGGTCTAGAGATGGACCATCCATATCTGTCATGCATTATACCATATCTTTGCTGTATTATACCATGTCTGTCTCGCATCATACCAAATCTGTGCTGTATTATACCACATGAATAACAACAAGTTCAGCAATGTTCATACAGTTTATTATCCCCAATGTTACATCATACCCAGGCTGGGGGAGCCGCCCTGGGTATGTTTAGTATGTTCACAGCAAAACAAATTGAAATATCGAACACCATGTTTTATTATTTAAAGCACCGTCACATTAGGTACAAGTGTTTACTGAGCTCAAGTCAACGATCAGCATGTAGACACATAGAGTATGTACGGCATGTTATGGTATTCATCAGTGCACGGGTGACGCGTTCAACCGATGGGTTGGTCGGTCAGCTGGGTCGCGAAAAACGTAACATTGGTGACCCTCTCCACTGTCCACTTGGTATTGGGGCGTTGTTGTTAGGCCCATTCCAAGGGATCCACGGTGTCCAGTTTCTCCAGCATCGTCTCTAGTGACGCCCTATCCGTGATGGGAACGGTTGGTCAAATACCCGGATGTTAATGCTCGGGTAAAAGTATCGGACTTGGTCTGTCTCCTTATGCTGCAGCACATAACCAAACGCCAGATTTAATTTGAAGGACGTAGCTTGGTCAGTGAAGACGGCTTCCATGTAGCTGCGTAGACGGGCGAGATCGGTCAGTCGGAAATTGTAGATACCTTGAATAGGGCGATGACGGTGGAAACAGTGCCGTATCATGGGCCAATGGCGCCGATAGATGTCACTCACTGGATGGGCGTCCTGTAAGAGATCGCTAGGAACATTTATGGGCTCGATGTCGTCAGGCGTATGACTCGAAACCGTAACGCTGGGGTCCGGCTGGATATCCAGGCCCTCCTGGACTGTGGGTATAGGCGGGCTCTTCATCGTCGCATCACCAGTGGCGTTCGTCTCCCCGGGTTCATCTTCACTGGGTCTGACCTTCCGCGGCTCCTCTTTAGTGGAAAGTTGTCGCCCAAACCGTAGAGACGGGGCATGAATCAAACGTTGGTGTTGTCTTAACCGACTGGGTCGTTTGAAGAGTCGACCACAATCGTTACATTGTACCGTCGCACCCGCGTGGAGTGCCCTCTCATGGCGCAGTAAATTATCCTCCCGATTGAATGACCGTGAGCAGATTATACAAGTATACCGTGCATCGTTGTGGGTGGAGGCCTCATGGCGGCGCAAGTCGTGCAGACGAATAAACTGCTTCTGGCAAGTTGTGCAAGTGAACATCTTAGTGGCTGACACAGTGTCTGATGAAACGGCCAGGCCGCTTCCCTTTTATAGCACGCTAGCTGGTGATCTATTTTTAGCACACTCAGCTGGTGATCTATTTTTAGCACACTCAGTTAAACTACCACAAGTCGAGGACCGAGACTGGTGTACTGGTGTATGCCTGAGCCGCATTACGCGCGTGTGTGTGTGGGGGCAGTGGATTTTACATCCAGGATCTTGTCAACATCCGGGTTTCCAAGTGGGTTTTCCCATCGTTCCTCCGTCTTCCATCCGCATACTGTGGTTTTACAGCCGTCTCCTCATCTTACATCCGGGTTTTTCAGGAGCCGCATTGCGCGCGTGTGTGGGTTTGTGTTTGTGTCCACCCGTGCACAATGTAAAATGACGTTCTCTCCAAAAACTTCTTTTCATCGCATCAATATGCCCAGACTCATTCAATATAAACACAACCAAGAGACATCAACAACAACAGGCACATTGCGTATTACACGTTTTACTATCCCCTCACCACCACCACCGCCTGGCGTTCAGCAACGATCAGCATGTAGACATATAGAGTGTGTACGGCATGTTATGGTATTCATCAGTGCATGGGTGACGCATTCAGCCGATGGGGGTGGTCGGTCAGCTTGGTAACGAAAAACGTGACATTAGTCACCCTCTCTACGACCCATTGTGTGTTGGGGCGTTGTTGTTGGGCCCATTCCAAGGGATCCACGATGTCCAGTTTCTCCAGCATCGCCTCTAGCGACGCCCGGTTAATGATGGTAAACGGTTGGTCAAATACCCGGATGTTACTGCTCGGGTAAAAATATCGGGCTTGGTCTGTGTCCTTATGCTGCAGCACATAACCAAACGCCAGATTCAACTTGAAGGCCGTAGTTTGATCGTTTAAGATGGCTTCCACGTAGCTGCGTAGGCGGGCGAGGTCGGTCAGTCGGAAATTGTAGATATCTTGAATAGGGCGATGACGGTAGAAACAGTGCCGGATCATGGGCCAATGGCGCCGATAGATGTCACTCACTGGATGGTCTTCGTGTAACAGATCGCTAGGAACATTTATGGGTTCGTCCACGAACTGTATTTGTCCTCCACGTCGTACAAAATCTGGCCCAAGGTCTTGTCGTCGGAATTTGACTGTTGAATTAGGGCAACATCATCATCAGCTCTCGTGCGATGGGTGGAAGTTCCCGCTGTCTTGATACTGGTGCCTACGGGCTCTTCTACCTGCAAACGTGGCTGCGGAACAGGGTGTCGTGTGCGTTGGTGTCGCAGCAACTGACTGGTCAGTTTGAAAAGTCGACCACATTCTTCGCATGGACGCTTGGGTACTTCATGGCGTGCACGTGTGTGGCGCTGTAAATGATCCGGGCGCTGAAACGACAGTGTACATAGCGTACAGCTATACCTGGCGGTTCCTTCGTGCTTGGTAACCTCATGGCGGCGCAAGTCGTGCAGACGAGTGAATGATTTCGAGCACGTAGTACAAGTGAACATCTTGGTGGTTGACAGAGTGTCTGATGAAACGGCCAGGCCGCTTCCCTTTTATAGCATGCTAGCTGGTGATCTATTTTTAGCGCACTCAGTTAAACTACCCCAAGTCGAAGAACGAGACTGGTGTACTGGTGTACGACTGAGCCGCATTACGCGTGTGTGTGTGTGTGTGTGTGTGTGTATGTGTGGGCTGTGGATTTTACATCCGCGATCTTGTCAACATCCGGGTTTCCAAGTGGGGTTTTCCCGTCGTTCCTCCGTCTTCCATCCGGGTACTGTGGTTTTACATCCGGGTCCTCATATTACATCCGGGTTTTGGACACATGTTGACCTCAATAATTTGCGCGCGTACCTGTGCTGCACCCACACCCTGGTGTACCCTATTCCCTACGGGCTATAGGGTACAGGGTGCAGCACAGGTACGCGCGCATGCATGCGATGACGTCATTTCCGAGCTCTGAGCTCCACAAGCTTTGAGCTCCAAGAGCTCCGACCCAAGAACTCTGCCACACGGGAGCTACCACCACCACCACCACCACCGGGCGTTGACGCCCGTCAACGCCCGGTGGTGGTGTTGGTGGTGGTGGTGTTGGTGGTGGTGTGTGGTGGTGTGTGTTGGTGGTTGCGCGCAGGGGCCAAAGGTCAGTTCCGGTCACGTGAACGGAGGCGGAAGTGGTCATATGCAAATTATTGAGGTCAACATGTGTCCAAAACCCGGATGTAAGATGAGGACCCGGATGTAAAACCACAGTACCAGGATGGAAGACGGAGGAACGACGGGAAAACCCCACTTGGAAACCCGGATGTTGACAAGATCGCGGATGTAAAATCCACAGCCCACACATACACACACACACACACACACACACACGCGTAATGCGGCTCAGTCGTACACCAGTACACCAGTCTCGTTCTTCGACTTGGGGTAGTTTAACTGAGTGCGCTAAAAATAGATCACCAGCTAGCATGCTATAAAAGGGAAGCGGCCTGGCCGTTTCATCAGACACTCTGTCAACCACCAAGATGTTCACTTGTACTACGTGCTCGAAATCATTCACTCGTCTTCACCACTTGCGCCGTCATGAGGCTACCAAGCACGAAGGAACCGCCCTAATTCAACAGTCAAATTCCGACGACAAGACCGTGGGCCAGATTTTGTACGACGTGGAGGACAAATACAGTTCGTGGACGAACCCATAAATGTTCCTAGCGATCTGTTACACGAAGACCATCCAGTGCGTGACATCTATCGGCGCCATTGGCCCATGATCCGGCACTGTTTCTACCGTCATCGCCCTATTCAAGATATCTACAATTTCCGACTGACCGACCTCGCCCGCCTACGCAGCTACGTGGAAGCCATCTTCAACGATCAAACTACGGCCTTCAAGTGGAATCTGGCGTTTGGTTATGTGCTGCAGCATAAGGACACAGACCAAGCCCGATAGTTTTACCCGAGCAGTAACATCCGGGTATTTGACCAACCGTTTACCATCATTAACCGGGCGTCGCTAGAGGCGATGCTGGAGAAACTGGACATCGTGGATCCCTTGGAATGGGCCCAACAACAACGCCCCAACACACAATGGGTCGTAGAGAGGGTGACTAATGTCACGTTTTTCGTTACCAAGCTGACCGACCACCACCATCGGCTGAATGCGTCACCCATGCACTGATGAATACCATAACATGCCGTACATACTCTATATGTCTACATGCTGATCGTTGCTGAACGCCAGGCGGTGGTGGTGGTGAGGGGATAGTAAAACGTGTAATACGCAATGTGCCTGTTGTTGTTGATGTCTCTTGGTTGTGTTTATATTGAATGGGTCTGAGCATATTGATGCGATGAGAAGAAGTTTTTGGAGAGAACGTAATTCTACATTGTGCATGGGTGGGCACAAACACAAACCCACACACGCGCGCAATGCGGCTCATGAAAAACCCGGATGTAAGATGAGGACACGGCTGTAAAACCACAGTATCCGGATGGAAGACGGAGGAACGATGGGAAAACCCCACTTGGAAACCCGGATGTTGACAAGATCCCGGATGTAAAATCCGCTGCCCACACACACACACGCGCGTAATGCGGCTCAGACATACACCAGTACACCAGTCTCGGTCCTCGACTTGTGGTAGTTTAACTGAGTGTGCTAAAAATAGATCACCAGCTGAGTGTGCTAAAAATAGATCACCAGCTAGCGTGCTATAAAAGGGAAGCGGCCTGGCCGTTTCATCAGACACTGTGTCAGCCACCAAGATGTTCACTTGCACAACTTGCCAGAAGCAGTTTATACGTCTGCACGACTTGCGCCGCCATGAGGCCTCCACCCACAACGATGCACGGTATACTTGTATAATCTGCTCACGGTCATTCAATCGGGAGGATAATTTACTGCGCCATGAGAGGGCACTCCACGCGGGTGCGACGGTACAATGTAACGATTGTGGTCGACTCTTCAAACGACCCAGTCGGTTAAGACAGCACCAACGTTTGATTCATGCCCTGTCTCTACGGTTTGGGCGACAACTTTCCACTAAAGAGGAGCCGCGGAAGGTCAGACCCAGTGAAGATGAACCCGGGGAGACGAACGCCACTGGTGATGCGACGATGAAGAGCCCGCCTATACCCACAGTCCAGGAGGGCCTGGATATCCAGCCGGACCCCAGCGTTACGGTTTCGAGTCATACGCCTGACGACATCGAGCCCATAAATGTTCCTAGCGATCTCTTACAGGACGCCCATCCAGTGAGTGACATCTATCGGCGCCATTGGCCCATGATACGGCACTGTTTCCACCGTCATCGCCCTATTCAAGGTATCTACAATTTCCGACTGACCATGGAATCCGTCTTCAATGACCAAGCTACGTCCTTCAAATTAAATCTGGCGTTTGGTTATGTGCTGCAGCATAAGGAGACAGACCAAGTCCGATACTTTTACCCGAGCAGTAACATCCGGGTATTTGACCAACCGTTTACCATCACGGATAGGGCGTCACTAGAGACGATGCTTGAGAAACTGGACACCGTGGATCCCTTGGAATGGGCCCAACAACAACGCCCCATTACCAAGTGGACAGTGGAGAGGGTCACCAATGTTACGTTTTTCGCGACCCAGCTGACCGACCGACCAACCCATCGGTTGAACGCGTCGCCCGTGCACTGATGAATACCATAACATGCCTTACATACTCTATATGTCTACATGCTGATCGTTGACTTGAGCTCAGTAAACACTTGTACCTAATGTGACGGTGCGTTAAATAATAAAACATGGTGTTTGATATTTCAATTTGTTTTGCTGTGAACATACTAAACATACCCAGGGCGGCTCCCCCAGCCTGGGTATGATGTAATATTGGGGATAATAAACTGTATGAACATTGCTGAACTTGTTGTTATTCATGTGGTATAATACAGCACGGATTTGGTATGATGCGAGACAGATATGGTATAATACAGCGAAGATATGGTATAATGCATGACAGATATGGATGGTCCATCTCTAGACCAAATACCTTCCTTCACTGACCCAAAAAGCCCACTTTCGCTACTACTCGTACTGATGACGTCACCAGTGACGTCACAGATGCTGTGGATATCCCTCAAATCGTGGGAAAAATTGGCACTGAGCCAATTATAAAACATGTTCTTTCGCTACTACTCGTACTGCTGACGTCACTGGTGACGTCACAGATGCTGTGGACATCCCTTAAATGGAGTCTACATCCCGAGAACTGCAAGATAACACTTCCCACGACGCATTCGGACCGAGGATGGCCCCTCTCCACTCCAAATACCTTCCTTCACTGTCCCAAAATGCTCACTTGCGCTACTACTCGTCCTGATGACGTCCCCCATGACATCACAGATGACGTGGACAGCCCACAAATCGGGGTCTACACCCCGAGAGCTACAAAATGACACCCCACACGATGCATTCGGAGCAATAGTGGTCCATCTCTACATCAAATACCTTCCTTCACTTCCCCAAAATGACCACTTTACTTACTACACCCAACTGCGCATGCGCAAATTGACTCGACTTGCAATACAAAAACACGCCATTATGACTCTACCCGACAAAAGCTTTACTTTGACACCTCCCACAACCCATTTGGACCACTAGTGGTTCACATCGGCCCCAAAATGTATATTTCCATACTACGGCGTGTCTGCGCATGCGCAGAATGACGATATTCCTACCCCACATCCACCCAGTCGGATGCACCCTCACGTGTGCTTCACATTGATACCTCACTCGACTCCAACAGACCAATAGTGGCCCACCTAAACCCCAAAACGTCTATTTCCATTCCCTTTTCCCACAATTCCCCGTCTGCGCATGCGCGGAATGTTGAACACGGACGATACACTAGTCCAGGCAGATGCTCCTTCACGACTGCTTTACATTGATACCTCATGGAACTCCATCGGCCCATTAGGGGCTCACCTAGATCCCAAAACGTCTATTTACATACCCTTAATCTTCTGCGCATGCGCAGAATTACGTCAGTTCCACGTGTCACCCACCCCGGCGGATGCGCCTTCACGAATGCTTCACATGGATAGCTCATACGACTCCATAGGACCACGAGTGGCCCACCTAGACCCCAACACGTCTATTCCCATACCCTTTTCCCACAATTCCCTGTCTGCGCATGCGCAGAATGTTGACAACGACCGAGACACTAGTCCAGGCAGATGTCCCTTTACATATGCTTCACATTGATACCTCACTTGACCCAATCGGCCCACTAGGGGCTTACCTAGATCCCAAAACATACCCTTTTCCCACAATTCCCTGTCTGGGCATGCGCAGAATGTTGACAACGGCCGAGACCCTAGTCCAGGCGGATGCCCGCTCACATAGGTTTCACATTGATACCTCACTCGACCCAATCGGCTCACTAGGGGCTTACCTAGATCCCAAAACGTCTATTTCCATACCCTTTCCCAAAATTCCCTGTCTGCGCATGCGCAGAATGTTGACAACGCCCGAGCCACTAGGCCAGGCGGATGCCCCCTCACATAGGCTTAACACTGATACCTCACTCGACTCCATAGGACCACGAGTGGCCCACCTCGACCCCAAAACGTCTATTTCCATACCCTTTTCCCACAATTCCCTGTCTGCGCATGCGCAGAATGGTGACAACGCCCGAGCCACTAGTCCAGTCAGATACCCCCTCACATAGGCTTCACATTGATACCTCATACGACTCCATCGGCCCATTAGGGGCTCCCCTAGATCCCAAAACGTCTATTTCCATACCCTTTTCCCACAATTCCCTGTCTGCGCATGCGCGGAATGGTGACAACCCCCGAGCCGCTAGTCCAGTCAGATGCCCCTTCACGAATGCTTCACATTGATAC
>JAVTVY010020728.1:0-70635 GCA_036873755.1 Hanleya hanleyi
GGACTGACCCATCCAGCACTAGTATTTGTGCTTGATCAAGAAAGTAACATCCTAAAAATAATTGGATATAAATGTTACCAACTTTCTAAATGGCATTAGTATATATAGAGTATAAGTCTACTATGTATTTACAATATTCAATGAGTGACGGGGTACGAACATTTATTAAATGTCAGATAGCTAGATTATGAATTCGCCATCTGTCCAGTCAGCTAGGTCAGTGAAGCTTTGGAGATTTGGCAGCTGATCCGCCTGCAAGAAAAGGTTCCCAGTCAGCCTCGCCCATATCCCAAAGGACATCAGATGTCCATTTCATGTTTTACGTTAAGGCTACCTTTAGCGAAACTCATGAATATACTTATAAATTTCCATGGGGATTCAAGCTAAATTGTGGTCTTATAGGGACGGGACAACCAAGTATATTATTAGGCAAATACAGATGATTACTGAAATCATAGATACAATCTCCAGTAACCATGTAGATTCGCGTTTAGGGAGAGCAGGTATTTTTGATCAGGAATCCGGTATTTCTCACACGTGTTTGCTAGCCCATATATACCAGAATGGATGTTATGGTTGGGACAAACTTGTGCCAAATAATTTGATTCTAGTCTTGACTACAGTTTGTGATGTGTTATTTTCTTCAAACGACGGATTTCACTCACACATATGATGGCATCAGATCCACTGATAGCACTCTGACCACAATCATAATATTCTACAATTATATGACTGTAGATTTGATCAACAGATTGATATTGTGTTTTGTTGGTTGCCTAGTCACGTTGGCATCAAAGATAATACTGAGGCTGATAGAATATCTAAGGCTGCCGTAGATGATGAGATTGATCATGTTGGAATCTCAGTGATTTCGAACCCTCTGTCTGTACTTATGTGAGAGGGCTGTTTCAATCTTCATGGGATGCTGTGAATAATAACAAACTTCATGAGTTCAAAAAAATACCTGGTAGGCTATACTCATCTGAACAGCCAGAAACGTTCCGATCAAGCCATGATCAAGCGATATAGAATCGGCCATACACCATTGAATCACGAAAATTTACTTAAAAAAGAGTCAGTCCCAAGGTGTATTCCATGCCACGAAGATCGCACAGTGAAACATATTCTTATCGAATGTATAGATTTTAGATTGTAAGAGATTCTTTTTATCGAGCGACTACTTTGGAAGATCTGTTTACTCGGGTGAAGGAGGACTGTGTCTTGGGTTATTTGAGAGAAATCGGTTTGTTGCATACGTTTTAATCTGTGTATCTTTTAATGTGTTGGGTTACTAAGTTATTGGCTTGAGTACTTAGAATTTTGTTTGATCGTCGCTGTATAGCTGAAATATTGTTGAACGCGACGTTAAACCGTAATTCTCTCTCTCTCTCTCTCTCTCTCTCTCTCTCTCTCTCTCTCTCTCTCTTTCTTTACATTGGTTATACGAACCACAGAATGAATCCACGGAATGATTCACTGCCCAGTTATGCCGAGGTTTCCACAAACGAAGAAGTGTCATTCAGTACTGAACCTACGCAATCCCGGTATGATCAACAATTCATTCACCATGTTCTCCGGCAGACTGACCTCATCCTTCTTGAATTGCGTTGATGATAATATTGTTAAAAATCTTTTTTGGACCACAAGACGCAGCTTTATGACTACCGAGCTGAAAAATGTTCCGATCAAGGCTAGACACGCCGGTAGAACACTTTATTCACACCCACCAACCACAAAAATACTAGGAAGCAGTTGATACATTCATGGAGGCATACCACATAGCCTGTAACGAAAATAATGCTGACATTTATCGGTAGATGGACCCAAGCGATCCACATATATGGGGCAAAATCGACAGCCTGTAATACGGCAAATAGAAAATGGTTGTTTAGGCACTGCGTGATTCAGATGGCTCCTTCCGCTTTGATGATTATGAGCTTTCCGATATCCTGATGTGGACGCATGTACAGCTAGTAGACGGCCGGCTTGTGTTGTGTTGCGTGCTAATGCTTCCACCCCCGGAACGAACATACCCGATATGATCAACTTTCAACAACAATATTAAAAAGGTTGACCTTATTGACAGATTAGTCTTTTTGAAGCCAGTGATATGATGAGAACCACATCCACTTCTCGTATGGAGTCCATCACTCATATATGCTCCGGATGAGACTACGATTACAAGAGGTCATGCTATACGAATGTACTGCGGAGCCTGTTGCTTGCTTCCTTAGCTGATGACTTCTTCGTGTACAGTATGAGTTTGATCCCACTCGATAAGCCTGCTGTTGCGGTAAACTTAAACAGCCATTCTTATCACATCTATGTATGTCCACAATTGAAACCGACCGGGATCTTCCACTACCAGGACGGCTGAACAGGCCAGAACTGTCAAGAGGCAGCAATTTAGCTAATGAGAACAATACAATAAAGGATGAATTACTCATCTTTATTGATAGCTTCGCTCTCAGGAATCCAAGATCAAGTGGTGGAGCTGCGGTCTGCTATATCGTTGGTAATCTTATCCAGCCAGTCATAATCTAAGAGCCAATCTCGAAACTCTTATCTCGCTACCATTGTGAGCTTTGAGTTGTTCGGTTGACGAGCCAGTTCGCCACAGAGTGCGCTGAAACACACGTCTTTAGAACACGCAACTGTAAATCCGCCATACAGTCTTTGTCTGCCAGAGAGATCCACCCCAGCATTATGAACACAACCTAAACCTTAATCCGGATATCACCAAACTGCAGGACACGGAAGTCAACACGAAGGTAATGTGTCTTGAAATACCAGGGAATGAAGTGGCTGATCAAAATGCCAGATATCATCACTCCATTTCAAGCGCCGTGTTCGGTTGGACATCTTTCGTCGTTGGCAACGAACCTTGGGCGTCTGTGAGACCGGGAGAAACTTTCACGCAATCAAGCTCGCCATTTCCACGAATCCATAATATTCAAACTGAAATCTTATAAAACATATTAGCATCGGTGATTGGAAACATCCCATTGCACTTATAGAAATTGAGCTTTGTGCTAGACCCTGAATGTGTCAGGTGCGACGAGGATCGCGAACGTTCAAACATATCCTCGTCCACTGCTCAGTGAACCAAGACAGGTGAGAAGACCATGCTACTGGACTAACCTACATTCAGTTCTCTTATTGAAAGAACTTTCCCAACTATCCGTACACTCCCCAGTGCACAGTTATCACTCGGTTTGCCATAAAAGACGCAGTGATCAGTTTCATCGAGACCAGCCCGATAAAAATGCCACCTTGATTGGCAGCGAATGACGTCCTACACAGTGTTACTCCACAGTATCATTTTCTTACCGTATAGATTGTTTACCATAATGCAGTTAAAATGCATGAATCATAGGTTCAACAACAAAAACCAAAAAGCAGTGGCCGAAGGAGAAGAAAAGTTTTTTTCTTTCATTATTTGTATCACTTGTTCCTCACAACAAGGTATCTCACTCCTATCTCTCTCATGTTAAATTTTCATTTAGAAGGTCTCATTTCTAAATATAAGTTTCTTAACGACACCCTGACTCAGCCCAAGCTAGAACTCTGACGTTATTACCTGGAGTTATCCCCCTTTTTTAATGTTAATTAAATGGACACTGCTGTTGTAAAAAAAATCCTGATTGGAGTGCAAGTGAAAACGTGGAAACTTTTGCATGCGAAGGGGAATAAATGTAGTACTTTTGGGATAAAAATCAAGTTGCCCACACATGCTTGCAACGAAAATTCAATTGGCATATACTAACGGCTTTACTTCGAGAACTCAGGTGTGATATGCATATCAAGTAGAACGTGTGCAAGACGATTTGGTATACGCTAGGGATGTCCCTCATCTTGACCTTGTGTGTACATTGTCTAAGGAGCAGAAGAAACGATGTTATGATGTCCTGAACATCTGTATTTCTGTCTTTACTTCGATCACTGTATGTTTATCAGTTAGCTTAAAAGGGGTTCTGTTCCCACCTCAAATAGACGATCATGCACAAATATACTACCTCCAGAGGCTGTAATTAAAAAGAAAAGTCGACCACAATTACTCATAAGATTCGACGAGATAATATACTGTAAGCTAACTGAAAAAAAATCGTTCGTAAATATTATTCCATTCTGGCGCTCCAAACCGCACGTCATGGCGACCAAAGCCTCACTAAACTGCTGCACGTTCTTCGTCGATCCTGTTCCAATCTAGTCTATAAAAGCTCTAAGGGCATTCCTTTCATTTATCAATATTTCTTCTTTGAGGGTAGCTGCTGTTGATGGGATATTTCAGGTAGCATTGATGAGTTTATCTGCCAGTGGCAATAATAATACAGATACCTTGATGAAAATATCCAAAGCACTGCTCTTTGAATCTTTATCACTGGCGGTGCCTTCAATTTATGGATTACTTGACCCCAGAATGGAAATCATGACGCGGGACTTTGGATCGACTTCAGAAATAGCAACACGAACTAATTTTGTGAGACAAATATTATCACCAGTAGCTTCAAGCTAAAATAACAGAGCTTCGATATCTTCGAGGAATAGCTAAATGTTGATGCGGAGTAATACTCATGCGCAACACGGACTGCGGGTGTGAAAATTATTATACTTATTGACAGAAAGCATTGAACTTTGTACACAAAACTCACTTGTTAAATAAGAATCTCACACTCACGCTGAAATTAACCCTGGCTGATTTTGTTTATACACCTCAGTTTCCTGTGAATTTGGAACGACCATCCGCCGTATATATGTTAGTTTAATTATTTAGGTTAGTTAGTAGTGAGGGGAGGGGTGTGGTTGTGGAGTGGGACACCTTTTCCATCGAAAAAAAGGTCTCGGTATGTTATGGAAATGAAACTTTGTCTCCCTTTAGAATGTTTAGCTCTGGTTAATGTGAATAATCCTTAATCAATGATCGGATATCTGGTAATAACAAACCAAGCCTAGTTTCTTACCATTCGTGCATTAATAGAAGGAGATTCGAGTCGAATTTTGAATTTGGTGCTATTACTGTTATATGAAAATGGAATAGGTCTTTGGATTATGGACGCGGATATTCTCTAATGGACGACGGCTGGATTATGAATGACGGACTAGACGCTTGTAATTGTTCTCAACTCTTTCTGTACGGTATTGGAAGTGAAGGGAGGAGGAGGCCCTATTAACTCTCTTGACAGTGTAGCTCACCAGTATAACTCCCAATCTTTAGCTGAAGTTAGACTTGCTTTCTTTATTCAGCAGGTGTTTCGTTCAGAAAATGAACATCTCCCTAGTAATTGACCTACTAATCCTCTCAGAATTACAAAACGTTTCATATGAAAAACAATATATTTCATTGTTAATTCAGAAATAACAATGTATTCCTCTAGATCTATGATCATGACGATAGTTTTTGCCCACGCATTCGATGCTTTCTTTATCACAAACATGATGAACCTCGAGGCAGTTTCCTGACATTCATCGCGATCTTCACCTGGTAATTTCTGTGATCAGATGACAATAACCATGGTATGCGTTATACTTGATATCCCAATTGTGGTATGAATCGTTAGATTGAGAACCAGTCTAACAGAAGAAAAAAGATATATGAAATCATTATTCGACATTTATCAAAATCAGCCCTAAATATCCGGAAAATAATCTCAGTGACGTGGTTGTCTCGGGGAATATCTATATGAGAGACGCCTCATTTATTTTTCCACTCAAAGTTTGAGTGGGGGGATATATCATATGCTTTACCTTAGAATTACAAATCACATGCGGCTTTCTTATTCACAGCCAGTAATTTGTCTGAAGTATAGCTTAATTATTAGAGGCTGGATTTGTATGCCACATGTGTATTCGGGAAAATAATATTATATTAATTGTATATCCATGAACCTGACAATTGCCTTGATTCTTATTTACCGGGTACCGGCCATTATGAGGGTTATTTAGGTGAGAATTATGGTACAGTCAATCCCAAACGGCGGAAAATGTACCTGCCTTCGCATAAATATAAGAACATAACATCGCAGACACACCATCACTGAAAATGCCTTCTGGTTATGGGATAGTTAACCAAGAATGAAATCGGTGAATGAAGACAAGAATAACCTCAGAAAATAAGTACGGTAATTATTACCGCTAGCAATCAAAGACACATATACACCCACACACAGTAACAACATTACTATTACCGCTAGCAATCAAACACACATATACACCCACACACAGTAACAACATTACTATTACCGCTAGCAATCAAAGACACATATACACCCACACACAGTAACAACATTACAATTACCGCTAGCAATCAAAGACACATATACACCCACACACAGTAACAACATTACAATTACCGCTAGCAATCAAAGACACATATACGCCCACACACAGTAACAACATTACAATTACCGCTAGCAATCAAAGACACATATACACCCACACACAGTAACAACATTACAATTACCGCTAGCAATCAAAGACACATATACAGCCACACACAGTAACAACATTACAATTAATGGCCGTTGTCATCTGCAGACACGTTTTTCAGAAACACGGAGAACACAGATTTTTGAATATCAGGTTAAACCCTGCGCAATCGGATATTTTGATACATGGTACATTAATATTTAGGTATGGGAAGAAGTATAGCTCTTTGGTATTTAGAGGAAGAAAACCACACTTTACATGAGATTCTCAGAGAGGAGTTTAAACCACGAATAATTGACGCATTTCAAATTCGTATTTTGTCTATATGCCAATACTTGATTACGAAGGGAACTGACCAATGTTTCCGGATTCCACTGTACAGTTGCAAGAATAAGTTTCAATATTCAATTTTAGAAAATGGGCGCTAGTATAGGATATAACTCTCAGGTATATGTACCATATTAGCAACAAATTCCTCAAAAAGTTGTCCAAATTAGTATAATGACCAATGACTGCGTATGTCGGGTGAGAATGTGAAAGATGACAGGGATCAAACAGTTATCTTTGAAACTGTGATGCAGTATGTGAGCCTACGGCCTTAACAAAATTCAAGGACTGGTCCTCAGAAATGATCCATCATCATATTTGTCGCTACAAAAGAAATGTTAGTTCGATTTGAGTCAAACTTCTCGAAGTTATTGTATCGACAAATATACGTTATTACGTTCGAGTGGAATACATTGCACATATCACTCTGTTGATTGGAGGGAAGCAAAACCTACCCTACTAACATTTCTCCTCCGATGATGCCGTTATAAAGCCCATATACTCAATTTTAACACCTCAAAGTTGTCACTTGTATATCCCAATACAATAAAGTACATTTCGGATTAATGTGTATCCATCCTGAACAATTCGCTAGAACCTGAATAAAGAGCTAACTGAAACTAAATGGGAGGGCCAACGTCATCGGAGAAATTAGGAAATACACCACTCGCAGATATTAATTCCGGTGGAGGCTTCAACTCAACTAAAAGTAATTAGTGCATAATTCAGTTACAAAATGAACGGCGCGTCAAGAGTCAGGTCTCACAGATAACAAATATACTGATATCGGACCTACATTTCGTCATAATTATGTCACCTTAAAAGAAAAACCTGACCGGACGTCGACCTGAATTGTCAGGAATCAGCTGACTATCACTAGTGTGTGTCAATCTGTTGAAGAATTGGTCACCATAATACGTATACACGCCCGAATTTGCTCGAGTATTACTTTGTTTAATCTTACCTTGCCTGGTGGGCACTTCCCCTCCTAATGTGTGTTTTTTTTGCTTCCATTTCCGGAACGACATCATATTGCGGTCAGTTTGAGCCTATTTGCTTGGCCCCCCCCAGGAGGAGATCATGGGTAAATTTAAAATACCTTCCATGTGGGGTACCAGAAAAGTGATGTTTCCTTCATATTTCTTCAAGATTTGTGCTTTTCTGCATGGAAAAGGGGTAAAACCTATCTTATTTCATATCAGATTATTATTTACTAATTCATCATGTGATTTTTGCGAAGAAAACGCCTTAATAGTATACGAAGCTGCGCATCTAAAAACCCCTCGGTATTCAGTTTGAACCATACTGCTTTGAAGACGCCAGGAACACCAAGCAGTCAAGTGACAAATATACAGATTATCAAACATTTTGCAATTAGAAATGGCCCCCAAGATTTCCGTCCAATCAGATAAACCGGCAGTCATTACTCGTTTCTTGATGTATCGATGATATATACATTGTACCAAGCATCATACTGAAAACTTGAGCAGTATCAAAATGACATATAGATCATCAATGATTTTACATAAATTAAAAATGGCTGCCAAGGTTTCCATCCAATTAGAGAAAATAGTTCTGTCATTCATTTTTAGTCTCTTGATGTATTGATGATGTATATAAAGTCTTACATCAAACACAATCAGAGAACTGGTTGTCATTAATTTTCTTGATGTATCAATGATTCAGTTTCATATGAAGCACTAAAATGGTATCAGATATGGATCATTAATGATTTTGCATAAATTAGATATGGTCGCCAAGATTTCCGCCCAATCAAAGAAACCATTTCTGTCATTCATCAAAGTATCTTGATGCATCGATGATGTATACCAAATTTTACACCGAGGACTTGAACGGTATCAGAGATAGAGATCATTAATGATTTTGCCCATATTTCCAACCAGTCAGAGGAACTGATGTGGTGATTCATTGCAAGTCTATTAATACATCGATGCTGAACCAAGTTTTGTATGGAACACTTAAATGGTATCAGACATATACATCATTAAAGATTTTCCTTAAATTTCCGCCAACCAGAGAAACCAGTTCTGTCAATCACCGTAAGTCTCTTGATGCATCGATGATGTATACCAAACTTTACATCGAGCACTTGAACGGTATCCGAGATAGAGATCATTAATGATTTGCGTAAATTAAAAACGGCCGGTCATCCTTCCCGCCACTCGGAGGAACTGATGTAGTTATTCATTGCAAGTCTCTTGACGCATTGATGCTGTATACCAAGTTCGCATAGAACACTTAAATGGTATCAGAGATATACATCAGTAAAGATTTTGCATAAATTAAAGATCGCCGCCACGGTTTCCCCCAATCAGGGAAACTGGTTTGGTCATTCCTTTAAAGTTTCTTGATGTATCAATGATCTATACCAAGTTTCATACCAAATAGCGAAATGGTTTCCGAGATACACAAGATTAATGGTTTCGCATAAATTAAAGATGGCCGCCAAAGTTTCCAACCAATCGGGTCCAGATTAGACAGGGTTCTGGGACACGATCATATGGATGTGCATGGCAAGTTTGGTGTGCCGAGGGTAAGTCGGTCTAAGATATCTTGATAACGAGAAAGCTGTTACAGTTTCGAATAAATTAAAGATGGTCACCAAAGTTTCCAACTAATCGGGTCCTGATTCAATAGGGTTTTGGGTCTCGATTATATGGATGTGCACTGCAAGTTTGGTGTGCCTAGGGTAAGACGTTCTAAAAATATCTAGGTAAAGAGAAAGTTGTGACGGACAGACGGACATACGGTCAGACAGACAGACAGACAGACAGACGGACGGACGGACGTACATACATGACGACAATACGCTTCGGCCAAATTTTGGCCGAGGAGTAAAAATCGAAAAATCTGACCGAAAAATCGGCCAAGAAATGTCACTGTGACGTCATCATCATCGTGGATTTTTTTACATTTTCTAGTAGAGCTTGACCCAAAGATAAAGTGTGGTAAGTTTCAGTCCCTAGCCTTAGGGATAGCGAAATATATATAGGGGGACTCTTTTCTCACCAAAGGGCTGCGAGCGAAATATATATAGGGGGACTCTTTTCTCACCAAAGGGCTGCGGTACACCCCAAATCAGGCGGGCCAGATAGGGTTACGGTCGTGGGACCCAGTTACACGAGTAGTAATGTAAGAGCAGATAGACGTAATGGCGCTTCACTGCGCATGCGCAGAACCTTTTGTGACGTCACAGCGACCTGTTTTGGTGCGGTGTGCGCATGTGTTGTGGTTGGTGGAGGTGGGTTTAAGATGGCGGCGGCTTGGTGGTTGGTGGAGGTGGGTTTAAGATGGCGGCGGTTTGTGGTTGGTGGAGGTGGGTTTAAGATGGCGGCGGTTTGTGGTTGGTTGAGGTGGGTTTAAGATGGCGGCGGTTTGTGGTTGGTGGAGGTGGGTTTAAGATGGCGGCGGCTTGGTGGTTGGTGGAGGTGGGTTTAAGATGGCGGCGGCTTGGTGGAGGTGGGTTTAAGATGGCGGCGGCTTGGTGGTTGATGGAGGTGGGTTTAAGATGGCGGCGGTTTGTGGTTGGTGGGTTTAAGATGGCGGCGGTTTGTGGTTGGTGGAGGTGGGTTTAAGATGGCGGCGGTTTGTGGTTGGTGGAGGTGGGTTTAAGATGGCGGCGGTTTGTTGGTTGGTGGAGGTGGGTTTAAGATGGCGGCGGTTTGTTGTTGGTGGAGGTGGGTTTAAGATGGCGGCGGTTTGTGGTTGGTGGAGGTGGGTTTAAGATGGCGGCGGTTTGGTGGTTGGTGGAGGTGGGTTTAAGATGGCGGCGGTTTGTGGTTGGTGGAGGTGGGTTTAAGATGGCGGCGGTTTGTGGTTGGTGGAGGTGGGTTTAAGATGGCGGCGGTTTGTGGTTGGTGGAGGTGGGTTTAAGATGGCGGCGGCTTGGTGGTTGGTGGAGGTGGGTTTAAGATGGCGGCGGTTTGTGGTTGGTGGAGGTGGGTTTAAGATGGCGGCGGTTTGTGGTTGGTGGAGGTGGGTTTAAGATGGCGGCTTGACATCATCCTTGGCTGTGTGCCAAGTATGTACGACTATAGTTCGGTTAACCATTGACCTGTGTATTCCTCCGCGGGGATGAGGTCATGTCTGGCGGTGATGCGGTCGCCTCCGCAGAGAAAAAGTAGTCCCTAGATAAAATGGTCCGATGGGGTCGAGTGAGGTATCAAAGTGAAGCTTAGGGGAGGGGGCATCGGTTGGGCTGGGGGTGGGGTTGAACTATACCGTTTAGGTGTATTGATGATAATAAAATTTAAAGATCACATGTCCAACACATACTCACATAATGAAAGCAAGAATCGAACTTGCGACCCCTCGAGATGAAGGATACCCGTCCAGGTTTCATTTTTTTTTGAGGTGTACTGAAATGCTCTCTCTAATTTATGCCACGGTATCTATTTTTACATCTAGGTTGAAGATTTATATCGACACTGCTACACACTTTTCGAGATGTGTTTTCACTTTCGATGAAAGCACAAAACAGTCTAAAATGAGTCTAAAAAATTCACCTACGCTAATATTTTCTAGTGTTTTGTAGAATATAGATTCGCGTTCATTTCTATTTCGTCAAGAAAAAATGTTTTGTAGAATATAGATTCGCGTTCATTTCTATTTCGTCAAGAAAAAATTTTCATCTCGAAAATTGGCAGATTGAAATGTTCTCTCTCATTTTATGCCACGGTATCTATTTTTACAGCTGTCAACTGTTATGGTTTGGTCACAATGTTGCCATTTTCTCCCCTATATTTAGCGTCCACAAAAAGAAGAGTATATTACAGCAATTATGTTCAAGAAAACACCCCGCTAGAAAATTGTCTTCAAATTGTCTGTTGTTGTGGGAGTATAAAAAAATCCTGGTCAACAGGGGCGCGTATATTTCGTGCGACGCTATGTTGCCAATGCATTGAAATTTGAATAGGTTGTCTGCATGGGTTTCAACGCAAGTATAGTACTAAAGTCTAGCTTACCTGATAAAAGAGTTTAGTCCAGATGTATACCTATATTCCATACTCCCGGGCGTTTGATGCATATCTGGGGGCTGTTTTTTTCCTAGGTGGGTATAACACACCATGAAGCCTTCATCACGATGCATTCGTATCCTAAAAAAATATGGGTATCACCACGAATCTCATTCCATATATATTTTTTCGAAATTCACAGATATTTCCATCGGTAAATCCGGTGTTCAGTATACCACATGGATGAAATGAACGCACTAAACTATGAAGCTAATGATTTTGGTCAGCGGCACACACATGCTCCCTGGTTTGGTGTCGACATCCCAGCGGTTTTCTGTTTCTTGGCTTGTCACGGATTTTTTCGAAATTCACAGATATTTCCATCGGTATAAATCCGGTCTTCAGTATACTACATGGATGAAATGAACGCACTAAACTATCAAGCTAATGATTTCGGCCAACGGCACACACACACATGTTTCCTGGCTCTTCCTGGTGTCATGGTGACACCCCAGCGGTTTTCTGTTTCTGGGGTGTGACGGTAGATGAATTTCTCCCCCCCATACACCCACGTGGGGTGGGTGTGGCAAAACAGAGGGTGTTCAGCCAATGAACTATAAGAAAAACATATGTGTGTGCATATTAATAAACCACGTTGGCTGTATAGGTCGTAGAAAATGAGCGCCTAAATAATGAACACATTTCATTACACTGTTGCGAATTGTTGGGAGTGCACGGGTGACTCAGTGCGTTTTCATATCCAGCTTTCACAGAATAGAATATCGGCTTATAAATTTGGGGTGGTGTGGGTAATTCCACAGTCTTCAAGGCCCTCCTTGAAAGTCTGAAAGATTTTTCAGTTTGATGAAAACATTATTTTTCGGTTACAAATAAATAATGCGTGAATTCTGATAGAACGTGAAACAATGTTTTATTCAGGTGAACAATTACTATATATTACGTATACAAGGTAATTTCAATAATACAAACAAGTCAATTCAATTCTTTTTATTGCTCGACTCAATTTACCTGGATACTTAGCAATGAGAGTCCACTGATTTGTTTAGCTGTAGCTGAGTTCCTACATAAAGTGTCTATCTTCCGAAGTGACACCAGCAGTAAGCAAAACAAAATATAAACCATGGTACTTGTATATTACATGATATATTGTTTAGTGGTATGTATCTCGGGTATGGGGAGGGAGTCAGCAAAATGAGGGGTGGGCTGTTTTGATAGGTAATGTTGGAATTTTTGTAATGTTTTCATTGTTGACTCCTTGCGGGCGCTTTGATTAGCATAAATAAAGTTCTATTCTATTCTATTCTCTCACATATAGAGTATGGCAAATGCCATAATAATAACAAAATAATATAAAAGACAATGGATACAGAGATAAAATTTATATTGCATAAATTCCTGCGGGAAATAGGAAGTACAGATATAAGAGAATATTGTCTTGACGTAAAAAGTTTGGACATTTCATATTTACGGAGATATGGATTTTTATAACTGAGCCGGTTTTTCGTGTAAACCATCGCAGCGAAAAGGGAAACCGCTGTCATCTTCGTTTTGCTATGTCACAAAAAGTGCCCGAATTACTTATTCCTAAATGATTTCATGACGAATCCAACTAAGGTTAGCAAGTATACATATTTTACGATATTGTCAATAACTGTGAGCACATAAGACGTTCTGGTTGATGAGATCTGAATTTTTGAAGTTTGGCAATTTTCTGACTTCGAGCTTCGAATACCCGCCGCCATATTTGTTGGAAGCCGGTTTTTCGTTTGTCATGATGGAAAATCATTAATTAATCATATTTTGAGATATATTTCTCAAGACAACCTTGTATTCATTGAAAATATAATTGTTCAGGCTTACATTGCTAATTCGGTTGCTGCCTTTGAGGTAATATTTTTCCTTAGATCGGCAGTTGTTTCCGCCCATGCGATGAGAAAATAGGCCTGATTTCGCACGTAGTTTTCGTGCACACGTCTCGCACAAGTTCTCGCAATAAGGCCTGTACGAAAATTTGAGAGCGGCCAACATGAGTTTGTGTGTGATAGAAGGATAGCTTACGTTTATTTCGCCTACATCCATTGAAATTCACACCGACATTATCGGTTTTGGCCAAGACACGGTCTCGGTGGAAACTGCGTTGTTGATATTTCGGTCATGACGTCATCATTTGTTCAAATTTACCGGGAACCCCCTTATATGGTTTTAGCAACAGTTACGTAGCGTAGGGTGGCATATATTATCTTTGGGTTGGCCTGGTTATTTTTTTAGCATGTTTTTTATCGTGGTAGTACCACGTTAATTCAAATGAACAAATGAATTATTCCAACCATACAACTCTGGTTGAAGTTAACATCTTTATAAAGCAACAACATGGTCGTGGCTCAATGGAAACGCATTGAGCTGTTGATCGAGAACACCTGGGTTCGAGTCCCACCTGCGCAGACTTTTTTCTCCCCTTATTATTTTTTATTTTATTATCTTGCAGGAAACAATTTGCGTCCAGTGTTGAAGCTGTCCTGGAACGCCGCTATGAGATTCTTTTGCATACCAGCTGATTGAAACAAACTACAATTTCTCAAATAATTTTCCCTATGTTTAGATCGTTTGCACGCTATCATTTGTCAAATCACTTGAATACCTGCATTTGACAATAAAACGGAGAAAAAAAAAAAAATAAATAAATAAAAAATAATAAATAAATAATAATAATAAAAAAAATAAAAAAATAAAAAATCGGCGAGTAGTAGACGAAGGGAAAATTGGGAAGTACTGACCATGCCCCAGAATACTTCATATGCATATCACGGCCTTAAGGCCTATGTAAGATGTAATCTACTTCACAGTTTAGTAGTATAAAAAGCGCAAGTCCTATTGACCTTGCCCCTCCAAAGAAACAAAATCGGCTCTATTTTACAGGAGTATATACACAGGTCACGTGGGTGGTGACGTCACTTCCGGGTTTTCACTAAAAACTACCTCCAAACATAGAAGAGTTCCAATTTTTCCCCTTAGACGTCCGTATGTTCATCCTCCAAACCCAGAAGAGTTCCAATGTTCAACCGCCGGGGTGTTTTCCACTGGCCTGGCCCGCCCCAGCACGCAGCGCGCGCGCGCGTCATCACGCGTCATCCCCGGCAGTGCGCACGCGCGGATCAAAAGGTCACCTGTCAAACGGTCTCCCTTTCGGCAAGGTTCGGAGAATACAAAGAACTTATAGTCATAATCTATACGTGTTGGACGAGTCTCTTCACTCACCGTATACACGTACCTCAATGAAATGCCCGCTCCAAACCTAGACCAAATACACGTACTTGGTCTGTGGGCTGATTTCATTGGCTCTCTATTTTTTACTATAGTGCGCTTGCATTCTAACCTTGATGGGTGATATTTTGGCCCCATCCTACACCACTGATTTCAGTTTGACTGAATCTTCAGATGCATTATGAATAAAACACACAAGACAGGGGTTTTTTTTTTTGGTGAGATCTCATTTTTTATTCAGTGAACAACAACAACGTGAGAACAACCACGTGAAAACTGAAGCCCAGAACAAGGGGCTTGTAATTAATTCAAGCCCAGAACAGCGGGCGTATGTTCATTGAAAGAATTCAAGCCCAGAACGGGACTTGTACATTGAAATGATGGGCGGCCCAGTCATAGACGAGTACATCGCGGTCCTCGGCCTGGGGGTACTCGTCAAACATCTGTACGATGGTAGATAAGGGTCTTCCCCGGCATCGATGGTACAGGTAAAACAAGCAATATTGTCCGCATACGCCACTGGTCAGGCTTTGCAACGTTTGACTGTTCCAACACCACGTCTCTGTGCCTTGATCCATGAAGTCTGTTAAATCGGGATGGAGGGGTGGCAGGCCGTACGGGTCAAAGTATTCGCCCTGCTGTTCTGTCAAGTACACGGCCACCCAGTGTTCACCGGGTCGCTCCATCGGGTCCTTGTTGAGAACGTAAGCAGCAGGATACACACGGTCTAATGGGAACACATCTCGGGCGAACACCCCTTGAAACATCATACGTGTCTCTGGGTCATTCTCCAGCACGGTGGTTATCTACTCTGTATCCATGTTAGGTGGAGAAGTCACACAGCACGTTGCGCGCCTTGTCCACTTGAATGATGTTGTCAAACTCGGCGTAGCAGATCACATTGACGGTGGTCGCCAGGGCTCGTGCAAAGTGGATTTCCAACCGTAAGTTGCCTTGCTTGGCCAGGGCCAGCTGATGGTCGTTCTCTAAGGTGGGGGTCAGATCGAAACAGAACAACGTGTATCCGTTCGCGTAGTCCTCCAGACTGATCATATTCCCTTCGTCCTGGTTGATTTGACCGGTGGCTGTAAACAGGCTCTGATAGGCTCGAATGAAATTCCTCCGCCCAAAGTTCGGTGTTAAGGCCGTGGCTGGCACCATCCACATGCAGGGCCACAAAATTGATGCCGAAATGTTGAAAGTCAAACGGATTCTCTGGGTAGGCTCCGCTGAAACTGGTATTTTCCACACAGGCCAGGATCAATCGCTTGGGTAGTTCCCCCAGGAACAGGTTTTCTTTGTTGGCGCCCATATTTCCAGCAGGCACAGAGAACACTTTGGTTTGTACACGTCGGATAGGGTACTGGGCTGGTTTTGTTTCCAAGGCTTTCATGTGTCCCAATTGAACGGCTGGATTCGGTTTCACTTTTCGGACATACAGGACTGCGTCTTGGATGACAATCTTATAGTCCGCTGCATGCCCCTCTACGTTAGTGGCCATCAAGGCGAAGGTCGGAGGCGCCCGTATCAGTCGGATTTTGATGGGGATCTTGTTCAAGAGGTACCGGTCTTGCACGAACATGTCTGCGTGCAGTCGACCCATCATATCCACCGAGGCACTGTTCGCAGTGAAAGCCTTCCGTTTGTTATATCCCCCATTGTCCGCCGTGTCCATGTGCTCGGGCGTGTCCTTGTAGAATAAAGCGGTTGTCAGCTGAGATTTGTTAGCCTCTCGGCCATACGACAACAGTGTCTCGATGTAGGCTCGATAGGGGTACGTGTTGGTGGAGTCACTGATGAGTTTGTCGCTGAGAAAAATATCCACCTGCTGAAACATCGAGTGCAGCCAGAGATTCGTCGGGCCCACCGTTGCTTGGTCAGCGATTCTGGTGCCAGCTCCATTGACCACCTTGGCTTTCACATACAAGTAGGTATGGGCTAAATCCACATAGGCCGTATCCGCATTACTGATGGTGAACTCGATGGGCCCGGTTTCGTTGATGCTGGAGAGCGGGAGATGCTCCACCCATAATCCTTGTTCGACACTGGTCTGTGTGGGCGGCACGGTCCACAAATCAAATTCACTGTTGGTGGAGGGGCAGGACTCGGCGTGGATTAAGGACATGTTTTAAGAAAAGATATCCTTTGTCTTCTTCGATGTGCGTCGTCGCTGGGTCGGTCGTCGACTGGTGCGTGGTCTCGGTGGGGCAGCTCTTTTATTCCCAACGGTGCGTTGTGCTTTGGCCACCAAGACGCCTCCCGCTTCTTTGGCCCGCCGTTTCAAAGATTCTTTGGGTGCCGTACCCCCCAAGACATCACCGGCCACTTCCAGTCCACTGCGTACCGCTTGTTTGCCGATTGCTTTCACCCCACGCGTCACCAAGGGCAGGAACGTTTTCACAATGCTGCCGAGTATGTTCCCCAGTCCATGTCCTCGTTGCATGCGTGCACCGCTAAATACCGGAAAGCCACCCCGGCCTGTTGGGCATAATAGTCGGCATAGCTGCGTGCATCGCACTCGTAAGGTACTTTCATTATGCAAAGTGGGGAGCACGTGCTTGTCGAAAATGAAGTGTCAGCACCACTTTTCCTCGTTCGAATGCCACCGGTCGTCCCGTGTCATCTCTTATATCCACCGTGATCGTGTTGATGTCAGTTTGTCGTACGGGCAAGTAGAGCATGTGGGTGAAACTGTGGGTGACTTGACCTCCATACGTCTTTTTAATGGGGACCACCCGTAACAGAGGTGTGTTGATATCGCCCACGATGTGGTTGTCCACCACGTCCGAGTAGACGTAGAGTCCGTACATACCCGACTTCATATCCATCGGCATCTCGCCATGGTGTTCGGTGGGACCAGCGAACGTCTTTAGATCGAAACCCAGCATTTGCTGTAGGATAGCACTCAGTACGACACTCGCCTTGCCGGAGACGATAAGCTGTGCCTTGTCGTTGTGTGCGTTGTAATCGAAGTCCACGTGATTCTTGAAGGGATAGGCTTTGATGGGTCTTGAAGTATTCGTCACCCCCCGTAGCGCCTTATAATGCATCAGTCTTGACAGCCCACCCATGAACTCTTTGGGGGTATCGTATTGGCCTTCGGGCAGGATGAGTCGGGTGTTTTTGCCTTCGTAGGTCACCTCGTACCACACTTCATTGGCTCGCACGTTGTACCACGAGTAAGGGTATTGGATATCCACGAGGCCGCATTCCCACCGGCCAGGTAAATGTAACGGTTGCGGTAACTGGGTGACGTACTTGGCCACGGTGTTGTCAGGAAACACATCCAGCGAGCTGTTACTGGGTAGGGTCAGGTAAAACATGGCGACTGAGCTGTCCTGCTGCTGCTGTTGGTTTTAATAGGTCTTCCAGGCCTTGGGCGGTTGTGTCCGGCGTCGTGTTCGTCGCGTTGACTTGCTACGTGTCACGGCTCTGGAGATGTGGGGTGTCCTGATCGAGGGTGGTTTTTTAAAGGTCTGAAAAGAAGGTGCCCGTTGTGATGGTGGTGGAGTTTTGGGGGGTGACTCCGGTTCCCAGTCGGCTTCCCAAGAAGGTTGTGGTGAGAGTCGTGGTGCACGACTCGGCGATTGCTGGGTTTGCTGCATAAAGGCCCAGCGGTGGGGTTCCCCACCAATTCCTGTGGTACATGCATGTCTTTCAAGCCTTGAGCGAAGACCTCCCATCCTCGAGGATCGGTGTGCGATCTGCGTTGACGCATCAGATCATTCACTAAATCCGTCATGTGGGTCCCGGGACCACCTGATTCTGTACCAGGAGTTCGCCTTTATCATTCCAAGTCATGTTAGGATTCTGTTTCATCCGTTGTAATACCAGGCCAGCTTGTTTCTTGAACGATGCAGGTACACTCTTCAGCACTTCGTCTTCCACCCACTGTGGGGCTGTGGGGGCTACCCCTGGTAATGGCGGCTGTTGGAACGGTGCTGAGGTCAGCGGTCTGTCACGTGGTGGTGGTGGTGGTGGTGGTGCTGTTGCTGGGGTAGAGAGGGTTTTGTATTGGTCCATGAACGTCATGTACCGCTGAAGCGTCTCATTGTACCGTTGTACTTTCTCACTGTCGCTTAACCCCGGTCTCTGTAAGATCTGTTGCATCTCTCCATCGAGGGTGTTTATGGTCTTCACCGTAGGTGGCACAGGGTAGGGCGATTGGAGGTTTTGAAGCAACCGTGGTTCGACGAGGACCATTTTTTTCGTGTGGTTCATTGTCGGCCGAAGAGTCCACCCAATACTGGACCCAACACGGAAGCGGCCAACGGTGCTAAGATGGCCCCGAGAAAGCCGCCTTTCTGTAACACCTTTTTCTTTTGTGTTTGTGGGACCCGCTTATGGACTAGGGTTCGGAGACCTGTCTTATGCTTGGCCAACTTGGTCTTCTGAGCCGGAGTCAGTGGTACGTTGCCTTTTAACAGATTGTACCCGATCTCGCACAGACAGCGTACAAGGTCAGGGTCCGCACCGCGTACAATGGTTCGGACCAACTCGGGTGGGGCCGTCTTCAATACACGGAGCGTGGGAGCGTGCTTCCGTACTCGCGCAGACATCCTGTACAACTAATGCCAGAACCCACAACTCTGCCCTTTTTATCCACCTCACAGACAAAGTCAACCCTGCTGTGGTATTCATTCTTTTTATTATCTCCATCATCAAACACACACACATCCCAGCTGGGGGCGCCACTGTGGGTGTGTTTACATTATTTTTGCAAGTACACGTGGTGGGTGTCTCCGGGAAAGATGCCGGTCCGTAGTCGAAGGTGGTCGGGGGTGGCTTGCTTGAGGTCGAAGAGCATATACCCGTGCTGAGGGGTTGTGGCATCTTTAAAGGCTTCCAACGCAAACGGTGTGCGGCCGGGATATATCTGTCTCGCCAGGTGCAGCAGTTGAGTGGTATCTCTCGGGTTTTTGAAGACCACCAGGTAGTGGGCATTTAAGCTGATGTTCCGATGTTCTTTGTTTTTACTGAACAGATTCTGCACAATGTAGATGATGCTGAGCCGTCGATGGTGGCTGCCTTTGGTAAAGAGTTGGGTGACCCGCGCATCCGTCTCCGCCATGAGATCATCCAGAACCACCAAGGTGTCGGGTTCCAAATCGGCCATGTTGGGTAGGCCTTCCACGAACGTGATGTGGGGCATTGCTGCATACGCTGCCTGCCATTCTCCGTAACACCACACGACTCGGACAATAGGTGGGGTGATCATGCTGTCGGCGTGTTGAAGGAGCTTCCGGACGAAGTGCGTTTTGCCGGAGCCCGTCGGTCCTGCGATGAGACACGTGAAGGGATGCTGCCACCGTGGGTCCATGGTTCGACGTGTATCCGTTGTCGTGGTAACCCGCTCTTGTAAATTTCGTATGAGTGAACTGGAGTGGTGGTGGGTACAACGTCGGTTGTCGTTGTCTGTTCACGTTCAGGGATGATGATGGTGGTGATGGGTACAACGTCGGTGGTCGTTGTCTGTTCACTGTGAGGGATGAAATCCGGTGGGTCTTGAGACGTAGTGGGTGTTCTTGGTGTAGGTGTAGAGCTCGACGTGGCTTGTACACGGGGTGTGGTGGTGGTGGTGGTGACTGGGCTCGATACGACTGGTGCTCTCTGTAGACCGGTTTCGCTGGTGGCTGGTGTTCTCAGTTGGTTAAGTAACGTGCTGACATAGGCTACGTCGTAAAACACACCTCCGTACAACAAACTCAGCAGGGTTAGCACTATCACCCCAAAGACCACTTGCGCTTTGCGCGTTTTGCGAGACGCTGTCTTCAGAGGCAGCTGCTGTTGGTCCATAGCACTGTGGTCGGACGTGGAATGAAGGAGGACGGCAGTGGTGTCTGGCTTTATAGTCGTTTCACCTGGTTGGCAGCGACCCAGGAATTGAAGGAACTGGGCCAACCTTGCCATTTCACGAAATGAAACAGTTTGCCATGTCGACGTTCCGTTTTCAAAATCTGCTCCACCGTGTAGTAGTCTTGCTGTGTTTTTACGACAGGCTGTAATTCCGTCTCGTAAAACGTCCCTAGCAACGGTTCCCCTTGAAGATCTTCCAGTTCATAGACTCGCCGCTGTCGGGGTAGGCGCCGTTTAATCAGGAAGTGCTCATCGCTCCAGTTGGGCAAGTAACTTTTCTCGAACTTGCCCTTGACTTTACTGATCCGTACAGGGTCCCCGACCTTGTACACCGCCTTCGTCGTTCGCTGCGATGGCCTGGGGTACAACACACGCCGGACTTGGGCTTCATTGCGTTGGGTCACGGTAATGGGGGCTCTCTCTATACTCCGATGATAGGCTCGATTGTAACCCCTCACCAGTTTCGGGAGAACATCGATGTACCGCCTTGTATTCTTGTAGGTGAAATATTTATACATACGGCCTTTGAATGTCCTGTTGAACCTTTCCACCACGGAAGCCTTGGTCTCGTTGTACGTATGGAAGAAAAACACCTTCTGGGCTTTCAGAAACTGTTGGAACGGTCTGTTGAGGAATTCCGTGCCTTCGTCGGTTTGCAAATACAAAGGTTTGCGCCCGGTCTTGAAGATGTCTTTGAACGCCGCTATGAGATTCGCCCCCGTTTTCGTCCGGATGGGTACCACCCACGCATACTTGGATAGGATATCGATGCACGTCAAGATATACCGATTCCCATCGTTGTGTTTGGCAAAGGCGCTCATATCGACCAAATCCGCTTGCCACTGGGCATCTATTCCTCCCACGATGACGCGGTTCCGTAGAAAATGGCGACGGACAGATCGATGTAAGGTATAGGTGTCTTGTTTTCTTAACCAATCTCGGACTTGGGCACGTTGTATCCCCTGGGGTTTGGCCGCTCGATAGAGAGCCGACAATGCACTATAGGCCGCCGGACTGTCGGGACTGTAGTATAAGTTATCCAACACCTTCTCCCAGCGCTTCATGGTGACACAATGATGATGGACCCTGGCTCTATCGTTTATTTATAACGGGTATATCTTGGGCCGGAGTTTCTTTCTGATTTTCTTCGTGGGCTTCCACAGTGGCCATGGTCAATGACCAGTCCAACTCGTCTGATGACCGCTTGATAAGCACTTCATCCACATCTACCACGGCATCTTCCAATGCAGACCATAGATCAGGGTGAAGGGTAAAATGCACTGTACCCCCATCTAGCCGAGCCAATTGAGCAAAGAAAGGGCCGCGTCGGATGTACACATCGTGACACAAGTGGATGAGATCGCCGTCCAGTTCACCAGACAACACCCGTTTGAATTTGGTCCAGCCCTCCCGGGACAGACGAATGTGAGCCGGGCGCGGTTGTGTAGGGTCCGCATCACAGATGTCTCCCACCTCCTCCATGATATCGACCTTATCCGCATACACGTGCAGGAAAACCTCGGGGGTCAAGCTGAAATACGCCAGTACTATATGCTCCGTCATGGTCAGTACGTGAATGGTACCAGATTTCACTGTCTCTCGTATTTATAGGGAGAACCCCGTGAGATCAAAGGATCAGGTGGTCATGTCACTGGGCTGACTGAGTCTAGCCGGGTAATCAATGGCATCGTCGTCGGGGTTCATGTAGTTGTTCATGGGGTTCAGCCAGCGCGTCCTCAATAGCACGAGCCCACCCCAACTGGTGTGATGATCGCTCGTCCGGTGTAAACAGCTGGTCCACAATAGGCACCACTTTCTCCAAGGCTGACCACAGATCGGGGTCTAGGGTGAAGCCTCGCGTAGGGTCTTGGTAGCGGCCCAGGCGTAGGAAGAAGGTTGCACGGTATACGTAGATGGCATTGTCTATGTGGATGAGGTTTCCGTCGAGCTCGCCGCTCAACACCCGTTTAAATTTGGTCCAGCCGTCACGAGGTAGCGTCACCGTATTCGATAAGGTCTCAGCGGGCGCCCAGCAAATATCTCCACGGTCTTCCACCAGGGTGACTTTATCTTCATAGACGTGTAACCCCACCCGGGGTGTAAGGGGCAGAATGGCTCGTAGGTCGGATGACATGCTTGCTCTAAATGTCGAACGGTGAATGACACACACTCTGTCTGTCTCTCGTATTTATGGGTAGGTCTCTCGGTGACACGGTTGACCCAATGACTAAGGGTAAATGACACACACTCTGTCTGACCCTGGTATTTATAGTGTCAATACCACAGCGCCAGGGTAAATAGGGCACAGACTAGTATGAGGCCAACCAGCCGGCGCTGGTTCCGGCGTGAGCGCTCGTGGTCCATAGCCCGAGCATCAAGGATGGCTGTCATAGTCCAGTAGTGGTGAGTGATGGCACGCCTCTCCATCGAGTGCACTCTGTGGAGGACCGCTTCTGTGAACTCGTTCAGGATCTGGCGTCGTCCCTCGTTGTCGTCGCCATCTGCAAACATGGACCGGACCACTGCTCGGTAACCCGTGAATGAATTCACCACGGTGGCATACTGTAAAATGCGAGTCGCATGGGGCTGGATCTCCGCCATGGCTCTGCAACCGTAGAAATGAAGGTGTAGGATCCAGAGGGACGTGTTTTATAGACCAGATGTAGCTCTACGGGTGTAGTCCGTGATACGTACTATTCTGATGGGTTAGTCCAAAAAAGGGAGCAACAACAACAACACAGATTACATTTTTATTATGCGTGAACATCATAGGAATGCATGTACTGACCTGTCTGTGGGGGTTTTCCACAATGGCATATGCATCCGCGCGCTGCCGGTAATGCCGCGCACTGTGGGAGAACCCGCGCGCGCGCGCGCACGCGCTGCGGCCGGAGAACCCGCGCGCGCGCGCTGCGGTGGGGGGCCGGGGCCCGCCGGGGCCGGAAAAGTTGGAGATCGTTTTAGTGAAAACCGGAAGTGACGTGACACACTTGCGCAGACCCACCACACCACGTGAACGCCATTGTAGAGAAAAAAAACCCAGTACATGACCGACACAGACAAGTCTAGACATGGCCAGAGGTCACGCCCCATTCACCCCAACCGGAAGTGACGTCAACCTCTCCCCCTCTTTCTAGTCCAAGCCCCTGTGCTGGTTCAATAATTTCAGTCCGTTATGATTCGGGCTGTAATGTTATTCCTTTTACCTATGTAAAAGTAGTAACATGTCGCACAGTGTCGTCAACGACAGTGACAAATATCTGCAATCATGCAAAAATACCCACCCTCCCCTTCTTTCTAGTCCAAGCCCCTGTGCTGGTTCAATAATTTCAGTGCGTTATGATTCAGGCTCCCACAGCCGCCATCTTAAACCCACCTCCACCAACCACCAAGCCGCCGCCATCTTAAACCCACCTCCACCAACCACAAACCGCCGCCATCTTAAACCCACCTCCACCAACCACAAACCGCCGCCATCTTAAACCCACCTCCACCAACCACAAACCGCCGCCATCTTAAACCCACCTCCACCAACCACAAACCGCCGCCATCTTAAACCCACCTCCACCAACCACAAACCGCCGCCATCTTAAACCCACCTCCACCAACCACAAACCGCCGCCATCTTAAACCCACCTCCACCAACCACAAACCGCCGCCATCTTAAACCCACCTCCACCAACCACAAACCGCCGCCATCTTAAACCCACCTCCACCAACCACAAACCGCCGCCATCTTAAACCCACCTCCACCAACCACAAACCGCCGCCATCTTAAACCCACCTCCACCAACCACAAACCGCCGCCATCTTAAACCCACCTCCACCAACCACCAAGCCGCCGCCATCTTAAACCCACCTCCACCAACCACAAACCGCCGCCATCTTAAACCCACCTCCACCAACCACAAACCGCCGCCATCTTAAACCCACCTCCACCAACCACAAACCGCCGCCATCTTAAACCCACCTCCACCAACCACCAAGCCGCCGCCATCTTAAACCCACCTCCACCAACCACAACACATGCGCACACCGCACCAAAACAGGTCGCTGTGACGTCACAAAAGGTTCTGCGCATGCGCAGTGAAGCGCCATTACGTCTATCTGCTCTTACATTACTACTGCCGTCGCCAAGGTGCTGTCTTTTAGAATGCCCAGGTGCACTGCCGAGTCAGGTTCTGGAAGAGATTCCCCATGGAGTTGAAGCTGGTTGATTCTCTGCTTTGCATCGGTAAGTACAGCAGTTTTGAGGGGTTGTAGGTCGTAGAACTCACAGGCACTGTAGTTTTTAGGAGTTTTCAGGAGTTGTCGAGGAGACTCTGGGAATTTTGGGACAGTATTTACTCTGTTTACCTGACAAGACCTGATTATTCTCAGCCCGAAGGAGTTTCGATAAATAAAATAATATTTTTCTTGCATTTTGACAAGAGGTAGCGCAGACCTTCAACATTCATAATAATTGATGAAATTTAGGTGTCACCATGCTTATTTTTGCATAATTATGAATTTGTATGGTCACCATACTCCAATAAATGGGATAAGATAGGGATTCCATATAAAAAATAGAAAATCACATTTTCTAAGAAGGTCAAATATACTTTCGAAAATCATTTCAAAGCTGTTCTCTTTAAAGGTAGTACTTTTCCCATTCACTTTCATGGAAATGTCTCTATTCTGGTAGATGTGCAGTAGATGTCTCTATTCTGGTAGATGTGCAGTAGATGTAAAATTGAATTCGTCTGGAACTTCCTTCTCATTTGAAAGAAGTTTAATGTAATGCAATTTTATGACAAATATATACTAAATTTAATGTATTTTATTTTACACAACTGATTTGCAACTGTAGTCCAGATAATGAAGGAATATATTCCATATTGGTGTAGTGCTTGAGAAAATTGAATGTAAATATTGAATGAATGTAAATTATCTACACTGTTGTATATTTACATGAAAATTTTTTTATTTATTCATTCATCCTTATTTTATAGAAAGAAAATTCTTGGTGTAGTACATGAATTTATCTTGTTGATAATGGAGTTTAAAAGAAACAATGATGCATCATGGGAGGTCTTCCAGTTTTGAAACAAATGATTGGATGGTTCAAATGTTCAAATGGGAATCAGGGATTTCCATTGGCTTGTGATGAAAATTGGCGGAGTTTCTGTAAAGAGTCATTCAATCACTATGCTAAAAATAATATAAAATAAAGAAATTCTTATCAGAGACCGTTTATTTTTATTATTATTATTATTACGTTAAAGGTGAAATAAAGAACATGCTGTTAATAACAAATGTTAAATGAACTACCAGAGCTTGTACTTGGGGAGCGGAAAATGGGGGAGGGGGAGCATCCTCTGGCGTGTTTATCCTATGATCTGAGAAGGTCAACCTGCATGTTATTATTACCATATATGATCTGCCTGTGGGGCATACTATTAGCTGTAATTAAACACATGATGGTCAGGGTGAGGTCAGCACCTGTACTGTATCAGTTATGTAACTCATAATTACATTATCATTATCAAATTACATTACGTAAGCCACAAGGCAATCTTATTTTCAGAATGCCAAGAATTTTGTTCTATCTGAATGATGAATTCAGCATTCATGATAAATTCTGAGATATTGCATTCCATAAACCTGTATGAAAGGATTAACAGCCTTTGAAATGGTCTCGGATTGTCTTGTTATGTAGCCCTGCTATTTTAACAATGATTCTAATAACTTTATAATAAATAACACAAAATCTGACTCTCACGTAAACTCAATTTAATGTTTACACACTTCGACCCTCTCACAAGGGCCTTATATTGTGAACAGAAAATGATTTTAAATTGATATACAAATTTCGAACGTATGGATTACTCTAAATCCCAATAGGATTGTTGTTACAGTCCCCATGACTGCATACTGTTTCTTTTTAGTGTTACAAATTTCAGATAACTTGAGGCAACGTCATTGGAAGGTTTCCACTCGGTGCAAACATTTCAAGGATTTTGTTTGGTTTCGGTGAAAAAAAGGATGAAGAAATTGTGACGACGTTATTAGGACGGACAGAAATCTAATTCTGTAATAAGATAAAATATAAACTGTTTGTAGAAAATAGTCGAAAAATAGAGAAAATCGGAAAAAATAATAATGTGAAAAAAGAATTATTTTAACAAGCCGGTGTCCGATATGGGCCACTGTATTGGGTGGTGACAGGGAGGCAAACTATTCCCCATCACGTTCAACGTAATAGGCGAATTGGATGGTCGTACTGAAAAACTGAGAATCATACTGAGAAGGGACAGAATGATTTATATCCGCCCATCAGCATGCGATATTCTCCAGTTCTTTCAATTTGTTATGCATGTATTTATAGACGTTTATACTAAATAGATCAGCCACATGTCGATGAAAAGTCGCTTTTATTGATGTGAACAGGCAGCTTTTCGTAGGAGGCGACTATTGGAGCATCCGTGAGGTTCCTGGGTGTGAAGAGGAATAGGACGCTACCCGTGGAGTTCCCGGCTGTAAAAGGGAATAGGACCATACCCGTGGGGTCCCCGGGTGTGAAAAGGAATAGAATTGAAACGTCGTGATATGACGGAAACATAATTGAAAGCGACATTAAACCATGTTCACTCACTGAATCTGTGAACGCTTGTTATACCGGTAATCAAATAATGTATATCTGATCAAAGATATACACGATGTACACAGTCAAAGCAATAGCTGTCATCAAAAGAATTTGACGACAGCCTCACCAATAAATGGTGAATAGTTAGAACCATCAATATATTCCATCATCACCAGTAAATGGTGACGGCCGTCGCTATTTATTGGTGATGAGAAGGCCCCTATGCCAATCATGGTCATGCCCAGAAATCTACACTCATTTCCTCTCCATTGATTGGTGATGACAAGGCACCTGCACCAATATATGTATGGTGATGAACTGACCACGTCGCCATTTGTTATCAGAAATAATTGTAACAACCAGGATCATCACTAATTAATGGCGACGGATCATCACCATATTTTGGCTGTGTATGGTATATACATGCATGAATTCTGAATTACCTCATCCATCGATACCATGTAAATTCCGAATTTGTGCGATCTGCGTAAGCTATGCGAAATGAACCCGTGAAGAGGATGTGTTACTGGGGGTGAGGGGAAACATGCATTCGGAAACACTTGCACATGCCTTGATACCTTTATTGATTGATTGACTATGCATGGGCGTAGAATTTCAAATATCATTCCAACTCCTTAGATATCTATTTCACTACACGGATATGGAAGGCCAAATGTCCAAATAATCAGAAACTCACAGTTATTGAATCGAAAACCTAAGTTTTCAAACAGAAAACTTAAGTTATCAAAGAGAAAACCATGGTTTTCGAATCGAAAACTTAAGTTTACGGTCGAAAACCTACATGTAGGTTATCTACCACATAACCCCGAGTTTCTCTGTTCTTAACCTCGAGTTTCTATTTCTCAACACCGAAAATCACAGTTGTCACTAGAAAACTTAAGTTATCGAATCGAAAACCTAGGTTTTCGAATTGATAACTTAAGTTTAAGGTCGAAAACCTAGGTTATCTAGCACACAACCCCGAGTTTCTCTTTCATTTTCGAGTTTCTCTTTTATGTTTGGACATTCCTGTAGAAAACTTAAGTTATCAATCGATAACTTAGGTTTTCGAATTTGCGATTGTCGTAAAGTGAAACTCGACTAAACTAACTTCGAGTTTCGATATCCGGGTACATAAGGGTTTCGCGCACTTTCCGGCATGTTGACTGATCAAAACGTCAAGACAGAACGACACAATCAACATGTATTCAACAAAAGGATCACTGAGATTATTTATTTAATGTAGACTATTGTATGACCGAGCCTAGTTTATACAAGCATTATGAAAGACTGGGTATTGGTACTCAGAACTAGGTCTTTAATCAGTTTAATAGCTATATATATACGCTGCAGACTGAATTGGGGAATAATCTAGTTGTAATTCAGCTACCAGTATCCGGTCAAGCTGACTGACCAACCAGACAGGTCAATGTAATTCACACCAGCAAAGCACATTTAGTGGTATGTAGATAGCTACTTTCGAGAATAGTTCGGTGACACACATACTGTCCCTGGGTCAACAGCGATTAATACAGGCAGTGAATGTTATATCAGTGCGAACAGTTTGATTCCGTATAATTAATTTTGCCACGTGGTTATCTCTGCATTTCTGATTGGTCAACAATCGGAAAAGGCGCGAAACCCAGAGTACCCGGATATCGAAACTCTAAGTTAGAAAGTCGAGTTTCGCTTCACGACAACCATCAATTCGAAAACCTAGGTTATCGACTGATAACTTAGGTTTTCTACACGAATGTTCAAAAATAAAAGAGAAACTCAAAATTGAAAGAGAAACTCGCGATTGTCTACTAGATAACCTAGGTTTCCGACCGTAAACTTAAGTTATCAATTCGAAAACCTAGGTTTTCGATTCGATAACTTAGGCTTTCTAGTGACAACTGTGATTTTCGGTGTTGAGAAATAGAAACTCGAGGATAAGGAAAGATAAACTCGGAGTTATGTCGTAGATAACCTAGGTTTTCGACCGTAAACTTAAGTTTTCGATTCGAAAACCATGATTTTCTCTTTGATAACTTAAGTTTTCTGTTTGAAAACTTAGGTTTTCGATTCAATAACTGTGAGTTTCTGATTATTTGGACATTTGGCCTTCCATACACGGATACGAATAATAACAAAGGATGGTCGACACGTTTTTACGTCATACTAGATCGATAACAGCCAGGGCTCAAGTATTGTATGAAAAGCTTGAGATTAGAAGTAATCAGCAGTCGATCAGTTTTGATCGAACCGGCGGATCGAACCATTGCAGGATGATCAACAACACCACGAGAATCTTCCATAGTACTGATGACCATGAGGATATGTCAACGCTCAGTCACATGATAGTTGGCAGCTATCTTCTTTTCTCCGGTAAGATTTCAAAAATATGAATTATAGGATGTCCATGAAACTGAGGGAGCGGGACTGAATTTCAGGTGAAAATTCCATACGTTTGTTATATACTTTAATATATGAACTATCTCCCATTGGCAATTTTCTCTGAAATATTGTCCATGCCATCAGAAAAAGAACTTGTCATGTTTACGCGGAGAACAAATCCTTCGTGTGTTGCCTTAGCCCTACCTGGTCTGGGATTTCTCGGACCTATCCAGGCGTGGATACCCCAAGCCCCCCCCCCCCCTCCCACCCAAAACGAACTACTTTCTCGCCCCTTGAGCTAGGGGGGGGGGGGGTGAAACTTACAACACTATATCTTTGGGCCAAGCTCGACTAAAAAATGTAGTGCCACTTATTAATAAGTGAGTAAGTCAATTTTTTCAGTGATCGCCACTAGCACGTGGCACGCATTACCAACAAAATATTTCCAAGCCAGTGGTGTTCAGGGTTTTTCACACGAACGTCTTCGCTATTATTCCTATTGTCGAGTTCGTTTCACAATAGGATTGCCGAGTTGCCACCGTTTCCATCGAGTTTCCACCTAGTGCGAGCTTCCTCAGACAGATTTTCTGGCTGTCAGAAATTATCCGTCGTTTGACTGAAGGATCATAGAAAGCTCGCGCTTGTTTTCATGTTGAACCAGGTTGCCTCAGTTTTGTGCCTTTCCAGCGTATACGGTCGTGGAAAACACTTCAGATGTGTGATGTATCGTCCAGAATGAGCGTTTTATCGAATCTCTATAGGAGAAGGTGGGGCAAGACGGAACTACTTGGCAAAACGAAACATTCATGGATTAATTCTAAGAAGTTGCCAACACCTGTCTAAAAAATTAGTTCAATCATGATCTTATGTCTCGCATGCCAAAATATGCTTTTAATTTTTAGGAGACGGCAACAGCGACAAAATTAATACAGACCAATAAAATAGAACCATACCGGGGACACCGGAAAACATTGCTCCATACCGAGTATCCGGACAACAAATGTTTCCCAATACCTGACTCACCAACATTTCAGGTTAGAAGCATAAAAAAATACTGCAACATTCAATTTTTTATGTCTGACCCAAAAGTTGAAAATGTTCTATTTGGGGCTTAATGGAGCGGAGTTCCGTATTGCCCCCTACGGCCGATCCCTAGGTTAAATTTATACCAGATTCTTGCGCATACGCACTGGCCAACTAAACTGTTTGTTTTTTTCAATTTTCGGGGGCCAAGGAATACAAATTGTTTCGTCAAATTTTATCAGATATATGTCTTATTAATCGGCTCAAGGATAGAAATAATAACTGCTTTGAAATAGTAATATTGTCCAAACTCGAAGGATATACATAATAAAATATAGCTGTTTTGGACGGTTAAAATGACTCTTGGGTGCCATATTCAACACTTTTTCATTTTTTTTGACCCATTGGCAAACATATATATGCACCTAGCCTAGCCATCTTACCCATAAGAGTCAATCACTATAGGCGTGTGTTTTGCTAAGATTATCGTAAGATTACCATTATGTTTCCTATTAGGGCAAAACGGAACACAGGTGGTCCATTTTGCCCAACATGGCGTTCCGTTTCTACCAGTGGGGTAAAACGTATCATCACTCAAAACATTTGTTTGCTCTATAAACTAAAAGTACCTGGATAAACAGCATTTTCTCGGTTTAATTTGAAATACTGAGTATGTAACTTTAAAATCCACCTGTTCGCATATAATGACCATACTATTTAGAGCACAAGGAAACGCTCATAATCTTGTGGAATTTAGGAGAAATCGAGAATTAAAGTTTAACGTTAGGACTACTTTCGGCACATATAGATGCATGTAAATGGGAGATGCACAATGTTAGCCATAGTTTGTTGATTGGTTTTGAAGTTTGGCCGTCAACCTACAATGTATAATCCCTAACACTGAACTTGACCTTAAAACTAACCCTAGCCCTTCCGTAACACTGACGATAACCCGAATCATACAAACTAGAGCAATCTCTGTATGCTTTAATATTTTCACCCAGACAAGGGGCCATATTACTCTCGAGTGGTCTACTTGGATCAGCTGTCTCAAACATCAGGAGATGTTTTTACCTGTTCACTACACAGTCTTTCCACATGTTGGTACCGTGTGGTAACTGAATGGTAACCGCAAGAAAGGGCCCGGAACGGTACACCTCAGTACAGTACCATTCAGTACTGACCCGTATCCACAAGGTATCACTCAGTAACTGGTCAGTACTGATTGGATACCGTACAGTACAACAAGAAATCGGACTGAATAGTACTGCATGGTAGCTGAACAGTGACCAACCTGTTACTGTGCAGTACTGGTCAGTTACCTCTTGGAACCAGGCTGTTGCTAACTGGCATATACTGCTCAGTTGAGTGCAGTGCAGTTCTGAGATGTGATTACCACACAAGAACTGTTCAGTCACAGATCAGTACTTACATGTATGGTGGGCTTTTCCGTGCAGTACCGTTCAGTATTGTACAGTTCAGTTCATGTCTGTGAAAAATTGCCTGTGTAGCACACAACAATGAGCACGACTGACGTAAGTCAGAGACACGGTTCCGATATACAGTCCTGCGCGGCGAGATCGTTGCAATAATACTATACGTTTAGTTGCAATATTTTACTTGAATTCCGTCAACAACGTCCAGGATTTCGCCATGAATATTTTCTTGTGCGGTAAACGTGAGCTGCATATTATATAGACCGAATTATCGGGGTTATCTCTAGAGAATTACAGCATATATCCCGTTTAGTATAATAAATACTGGTCCTAGCGGGCCACACCTACAATAACACTGGTGAAAACCCAGTCAAGTCATATAGTATAATAAATACTGGCCCTAGGGAGCCACAACTGCAATAACACTGGTGAAAACCCAGACTCCTACTTGCCCGTTTTGTTTTTCTAGGTTAAACCTAGTATTCAGTGTTAAGTATCTGCGGGTGCAAGTTTCGGGTTATTTTAGGTCAAAAATTCTTATTTCTGACCAGCGAAACCCTCATCAGGGAGCCTATACGCATTGACCGTTATGGTCAGATTTTTTATTTTTTCAGTATTTCACTGATGCTTTTACCCCGCCTATATCATAATTGTGGCTGGCTGGTAAAGTTTACGGCATGTTTGTTTGTGATCCAGTATTTCTTCAAGATCCCTTTCAGCCATTTCGTGTATGGATTGAAAGTCGTTATGTAACGCATACGTCGTTTCAGTACAAGCTTATTCTGTAGGTATTTGTTTCTGTCAGTAATTTCCGAGGTAGAGTATCCTCTCTTTTTAAGCTTTTGCTTGAAGTATTCTGACTAGTCTATGTAGTCTGCAGTATTATAATTATTGCAGTTTCGTATATATATTTTCAATTCTCCCGTAATGTGCTGATTTGCTGTGTAGGTATTTGTAGGTTTCAGTTGGCTTTGTTTAGCATTTCACATCAAGTATTGAGTCAGTCGAATATCTTTTCCCCTTGAAAACGGCAACGTCTAGATACTTGACCTCGTTTTCAGATATTTCATACGTGAATTTCAATAGAGGATGTGTGTTATTAGCCATTTCAAAGAAACTCTCAGCTACGGCTTTATTTGCCTGTAGTAGTATGAAGCCATCATCCCGAAAAGTTTGTGTAATATAATCATTTCTTTGTGTGGGAATGTGGCAATTTGCTGATTGATATGCTTGTATATCGCTATATCGCACAGTTCCGGGAAAGGGACTGCTCCCCGTGGTGTTTGTTCAGTTAGCTTTGTTTAGGATTTCACATCAAGTATTGAGTCAGTCGAATATCTTTTCCCCTTGAAAACGGCAACGTCTGGATAATTCGCCTCGTTTTCAGATATTTCATACGTGAATTTCAATAGAGGATGTGCGTTATTAGCCATCTCAAAGAAACTCTCAGCTACGGCTTTATTTGCCTGTAGCAGTATGAAGCCATCATCCCGAAAAGTTTGTGTAATATAATCATTTCTTTGTGTGGGAATGTGGCAATTAGCTGATTGATATGCTTGTATATCGCTATATCACACAGTTCCAGGGAAGGGACTGCTCCTTGTGATGCTCCGACGATATGTCTGAAGTGTTAGTCCTGAAACCTGAATTCATTCTTTTCAAGAATCAATCGTGCTATTTCAAGCAACAGATCGATAGGAGGTTTTTGGATATTGTAATCCATGTTTTCGTATAGGTAGTCAGATAACTTTTGAGTGCTTGTAGGATTTCATTGAATCCGAGGTTCGTGTATAACGAGGTAATTATTACAAGCGTCTAGTCCGTCATTCATAATCCAGCCGTCGTCCATTAGAGAATATCCGCGTCCATAATCCAAAGACCTATTCCATTTTCCACATAACAGTATTAGCACCAAATTCAAAAAGACAATCATAGTATACATAAACATAGGCTTGTTTCCTGCAAGAGAGAAGCGGTCACAGTTTTCAATGATGCCGGCAAGACATGTCATACGTAATAAGCAACGTATCAGTTGGTATTTGACGTTTTTCAATCTCATAGATGAATTCTGAGGTATCGGCTGAGTAGGTTTCTCGTTCCCACACTATGGGGATAAGAAGAAATCCAGGTAGCGCCCTAGTTTTTCAGTAGGGGCCCCGCATTGAGGTAGCTCAGGTTTTACAGGATCAAGTTTTTAAATTGCCTCTTCTACCTTATGTATTATTGGTAGGAGATATGGTGTAGGCTTCCTTGTCGAAACTTTCAGCAGAAAATTCAAAGTCTTCTGACTAAGAACTCCACTAGCATTCAACCTAGCGACTGTCTGTAGTACTGTACCATTTTCATGGTATTTTCCATATTCATGGATTTTGGTATAATGTATACCATCATACAGCTGTCTTTGCGCTTCCACTATGTAGTCCTTTTATAAGAATTACGGTGGTATTGTTTTTATCAGCTCGTCCTTCTGTGCACAAGATTATATTCTTTGTGTTTGAGAAAGCGAGAAAAATGACGGCTGGTTTCAGCCTTCTCCTTAAGCTTCCGTCTAGCCATATTGTCTATGGGTAGTGAATATCTCTCCGTGGCTTTGTGCCGTGTAAAGAGAACAAGTAGCTGTTGGAAGCTGTACCCATGAATAAATGTGGCTTGTTTTAGTACCATGCACCTTGTCTTCGTGTCTCAACAAAATTCGGTCCCATCATAACTGCAACATTGTTTTAAAAACACAACTGATGTTGTTAAAATACACATAACAAGCTTTAATCTGATATCAGCAATTTACGGGGTTTCATGAGATCGGACACCGGATCAAAAAACATATACGCACTATATTTACAATGCCTGGGACAATTTGCCTAAACTCCCTGAGTTGGAATTGCGTCCTCCCATTATGTCATCTGTGAACGAGAATCTTTTTGAAGAAATCTGTTATGCAACTAACCCAACTAAAACACGGAATTGGGTCAGAAAGTCCTTGTTAAGGTCATAATGACTTCATTTAGGAAGTTGCTTTGAATATGGAACCTTGTTTCCTTTCTGGTTTGGGAAGAAACCGGCAGTGCTCACGATCTATGGAAGTGAGCGTGCAACTGACAGCGATTATGGTCGGGGCTTTGTGACCATATTATAAGAGAATGATGTAGACCTACTTGGATGATTATGCATTTCAGCATTCAAATTTATTCTATCGGTGTTTTTCATTTACACAGGAGTTTTAGGAACAGTTGGGAACACAGTTTTCATCATATCCGTTGTCAAGTTTCGACAGAAGCGAACCCTCCACGAAGCCTTCCAGGTCAACTTAGCCATTACCAATATTGGAGTGTGTTTGACTGGCTACCCCTGGTCCACCGCTTCTACCTTTGCCAAGGTAAGAGATCGTAAAGATGGGATATGGGTGGGGAGGTGGCGTATAAGTTGTTTGACGGACCATATATGCCTACAGTTAAAGACGTGATGAACTTGGCTATTGAATAGGCCTATTCAAATTCAACATCAACCAAACGGCGCTAATCCAGTCCGATGTGGCTGGGCCTGTTTGCACCGGTATACGAGTACTGTGGCGTAAACGCCTGTTCTCGGTGTTGCTTTATATCTGGGAGTCGCTGACCGATCCACATGTGTCGATAGCCTTCACAGCTTCAATGCCTTTATGAGAGATGATATCACGCACGCCGATATCAAAGCTTCATTCGCTCAGTGTTCATTTCTCGCAGACCGATATAAATTGTCAGTTTCCGTAAAGGTGTCACTAGGAAATTTCGTCTGGCGAGCTCCTGATAAATACTTCTGATAGTTTGAAGCTCCGTATTGGTATAATGTGCACTAAAGAGGCTCCAATACACATCTAGTGATATGTAAACGGACACGTGCGAATGGATTGGAATATACCAACTATCCAATTGTTTTCCACATGATGGTCACATCGGTTTCATCATTTATACCACTCATCCAAACGCGACTGTCACTTCCCTTTTATCATCTGCTTCTATTAGTGTAAGTTCCCATTTATGCGCAAGGTACCTTCGACTGCATATGACCACCACATGAACAAAATTGAGTTTGATCATCGGATGCATCACTGACAAAAACGCTCGCCACTGCAGCATATGCATTACCTCACTGCCAAAAATACCCTACTTATTTAAGATAATGCACTAAAATTTTCTTGAAATAAGATAATTTTACTCAAAATAAGTTAAATTTTAAGAAAATGTTAAGATTTTTTTTCTTTTTTAAGTAAAATATTCTTACCCCACTCCAAAATTTACTTACACTAGAAAACAAATCTTAAAATTTTAAAAAATTTCTTAAAACAAGATTTTTTGGAGAAAAATTCTTCTATTTTAATTTTTTTTTCTTGCTTAAGTAAATTTTGGAGTGGGGTAAGTATATTTTACTTAAACAAGTAAAATTTCTTAAAATTTAACTTATTTTGAGTAAAATTATCTTATTTCAGGAAAGTTTTAGGGCATTATCTTAAATAAGTAGGGTATTTTCGGCTCAGTACTTGAAATCTCCCCAAAAGTCCCACTGGTCATGCCCAGGTCTATAGCAAGCGTCAGATCCGACATCCAATATTCAGCCGTCGTCGATCAAACAATTTTTGTATCAGTAATCGAATGACCTATTTCATATGACATTCCGCACCCATTCCAAATGTGTATAACCACAAGAAAGAAACAAAAAAATTAAAACCACAAGATGGTTTCTGACAAGGGAGAAGCGGTCAGTAGTTTTCAATGTTGTCAGCAAGACATGATGATGCTCCATGCATAAAATCCTCATCACTATCCGGTTCTCGTCAGATCACCGAAGTTAAGCAACGTTGAGCTCGGTCAGTACTTGGATGGGTGCCCGGATGCTGTACTGGCTGGGCTGATCAGTGTCCAGGATAATAGGAGCTGTGGACACTCTCGTATTCTGGCACATGTAGGCACCGTCATGATATCCTACTCACTCCTTCTTTATCCAAATGAATCTTAATTCGTTTCCAGAATACTAATCTCAGTCACGCTTTGATTGCGACTGTTCATTTGAACACCATTGAAATGTAAAACACATGATATTCAAACGGCCCCTAGATCCGGGTTAAGTGGTATTAGACACAGGTTGCGAATCAATCGGACCTATGATTGAGAAATGTTGTTCCCTTCTGTTGAACCGACAAATTGACCCCTATGGGTTTTTGTCTAAAATTTGCGCTCACCTTTCACTTCAATCATCTTCCTTCGGTGCCTCATATCGAGGGCATTCACCGTTGTCATGACGACTAGAAGCTTCTTGTGTTGTCACAGACCGACGATAAGCCGGTTTGATTAGTGCAGGTGAGATGGACTGTTCTCGTCCCGTGTAGCTCCTGCTATCCTTGACCCTCAGTGGTTGCCTTCTCCTGTCCAAGATGTTGAAAGCGACGTTAAACCCTCACTCACTCACTCACTCTCCTGTCCAAGTCACATGACTGGACTACACATTTTGGTTGTTTCCTTAGGTGATTTCAAATGCCACCTCGTATTCAACATTATATCCTATCCAACAAGATCCTCCTGTGGTCTAGAAGAACACAGACAGCAGATCCATGGATAAAGTGCTGTTCTCCTTGATCAGTGTGTCAATATCCGCGATGTCCTGGCCCTCGTTGGTGATGCCAGACTATCCCAGTTCGCTTAAAAATCTTTTTATTGACGGCATTCGTGGGTGCTGTGATACTCGTTCTGTTCGTCAACGACTTCTGAATTAGTGTTGTGGGCTTCCGGTCCCGTTCGCTTCAATGTGGTTTCTTGACTCTCGTTCCCGGGCGGTCGAGGCTCGTTCAATCAGACCAATGTCACACATAGGTCTTCCGTTTGAAGACTGTTACCTGCTGTTTTGATCTCATCCTACCCAGATTTTGTGACTTGCATTGGAAAGACAAGTATTCTATCATGGTTCATTGGTTGTTTTTTCCTATACCGATTTTCGTTGATGTCTTCTGATTTGCGTTTACGGCACACATTTTCGGCTGCTTCTAGCTCCCGGCCTAAGTTACTGGTTCGCCCAATCCTGCACTCACCTCCTTTCCCTGACTGATGTCATCAATGATTCCGTCTTTGTTTCTTATATTCTTTTCCACTCTCGATGATCGTGTTGCTGAAAAAGTTTTTTTGTTGCCTGAAAACTTATTCTATGTCGGTGACTTCGGTTGCCCGATCAACCTCGACTTCTGCCTCTGGTTTTGGTCGGACGCAATCATTTTGCTGTTCAAGCTCATAATTTGGATATATTCACCACGTTGTGGAACAACCTACTTTCTGCCCGTCTTTCCCCCGTCAAGAATCTGGCAGCCCTGTCAGATGATGATGATGATGATGATGTTGAATTTGTTCGCATTTCGTCCACCAGCAAACATGACAGAGCTCGTTGGAAAGATCTACGTAGATGCGTAGTCTCGAGACTCCGGGTGGCTCTGTCGGTTGTGGGCGTTCGTTTACAACCCTATTTTTATTCAAATGATTCAGTGGAGGCAAGGAATTGCCAAAACGTTATGGAGAGTAATTATCGCAATACTTCATAGACATCGTTAGACCCAACATTCAATATTCTGTCGTCGCCTATAAAAACATTTCCGGGTGAATAATCGGAACATATATTTCGAACGACATTTCTCACCAATTTTTCAAATGTGTATCCCCATCCTTCGGCATTATATTCTGGATTATGGCAGAACATATCGGATAGCTTACAACGTGTACAGTTGCATCTTTGCAATAATCAACGATTGTCTCCCATTGCCTTCTACGACAGTGAAATTACTTTCGGTTACATACTGTTTTGATTTCGACGATTTGACTGAGCATATTCGACTGCTTCGAAAATATGCATCGTTGGATTATGAGATATCAATTCACCCACCAGGTCATCCTCACCTCGAATACCATCCCTTTATACTAAAATTGATGCCGCGTTACCTGCACTTTCAAGTTTAAATAACCCTGTGTTGGAGGATTTTAGGCTTGAGAACTTTGACCTAAAAGATACCCTTAGCCTGTTCGTCAGTCCGCCATTCGGACCTTGTTTCAATGTTACCGTGTTCCAACCAAACACAACCCTTTAAAGGTATGGGGGTGGGGTCCATTTGGTATAACCTTTAAAGGCTTGTGACCCACCTGAGCAGATTGTCACACACCCACCGACATTTTGTCGTCTTATTTGAGAACTAGGAACGCGACGAATATGCATGTAAATATTATTTTAAAGCTTATTTCAAATGTAGAATTTCAAATATGCTAAGATAGTGTTTGTGAGATTCATAGGTAAGAAGTTATCTTTATATATTTGTCGTTTAGTAAAATGAACCGTCATTTTCAAACGTTTATTTTTAGAGAAATTTCAAATTTTCCATTAACTTTTTAACATTGCCGAGTAGAACAATTCTTGAACAAACTATCAGTGCCTCAGTTTTTCGAAATTTGGCCCAGTTCTTTCTGTGGAATTTTTCTTTGTTTTAAATTGAACAAAATTTGCGATGGTCTTACTTTGAACATTAATATGTCAGCAACCAGAAAACAACAACAAAAACAATTACAAAACTAAGGCACCGCTTTTTTACCTTGTTCAGAATACCCATGTCAAATTGCTTATCCCCTTAATGAATACATTTCCAGATATAAACGGTTTTATTTATAAAACTGGAGAAAAAGGTAATGGAATTAAAGCAATGGACAGATTAACTGATAGTGATAGCGTAAAGTGGCTGCTTGAAGGTCCTTAACTCAATCAAGTGAATGTTTTGCGACTCATAATAAGATTTTGAAGGCTATAATTGCACCTAAGCACACATGTATTCACCAAAATAATCTCACCTGAAGAAAAAATCGATATAGTACTAAAGAAATGAGCAAACAAATCGTCAATTTTGATCCCTTGAATCAAGGACGAATGTGGCGTTCGAGCATAACCTATTTCTCATAAACTCTTCAGCCGTAAGATAGAGAATGAGTTATCAACTATTTGTCCGCTAGATCAGCCACTTCTCTTTTTGTCCCCCGCCGCAACGCGGCCGGGGACTTTAAAATGGTTCTTGCTTCTTTGTGTCCGTGGATGTCCATGTACGTCCGTGCATGTTTGTTCGAGTTTTCCGCAAGCGATAACTTCCTAGCGCCTTGTTGGATTCATCTGAAATTCGGCATACACATTCCTTGCGACAAGACGCCAGTCTGTATTGCATTTCAGCAACATCTGCCTGAAGGTGGCGCCACTGGGTTAAAATGGATCTTTGTTCTTTGTGTCCGATGATGTCAGTTTGAATTCTTTACAAGCGATAACTTCCAAATGCTTTGTCGGATTCTCCCGAAATTCGGCATACGCATTCCTTGCGACAAGACACAGGCTCAGTCGCTGCAACATCCGCCTGAACGTGTCGCCACTGGGTCTCGCTTCTTCATGTCCATTCCTGTCCGTGGATGTCTTTGCAAGCGATAACTTCCAAATGCTTTGTTGGATTCTCCAGAAATTCAGCATACGCATTCCTTGCGACAAGACGCCGGTTGCTACTGCATTTCAGCAACATCTGGCTGAAGGTGGCGCCACTGAGTTTCTCCTTTTCTTGTCCGTTCCAGTTAAAATGGGCCTTCAATTGTGCTATGAAATCATTCTATTCCACATCATATGATTTACCTTAAAGCTTTTGCATGAACCATATCTTATTTCAGAAATATAATATGAAATAACTGGCAGGGAAATCCCCGCAGTACTGAACCCCTGGTTTTTAGCCCACCATCACCAGATGGTGGGCTGTTCAAATCGCTTTCTGTCTGTGGTCCGTCGTCCGTCGTCTGTCTGTAAACAATTTCTTGTTATCCCGATTTCTCAGGAACTACTGCATGGATCTTTCTCAAATTTGGTACACAGGTTCCCCATGGGGTCTAGTTGTGCAAGATACCTTTTTCGATCCGATTCGAAAATCCAATATGGCCACCAGGCAGCCATCTTGGATTTCCCCATGAGCCGTTGTTATCGTGATTTCTCAGGAACTGCTGCATGGATCTTTCTCAAATTTGGTACACAGGTTCCTCTTGGGGTCTAGTTGTGCAAGATACCTTTTTTGGTCCGATTCGAAAATCCAATATGGCCGCAAGGCAGCCATCTTGGATTTCACCGTGAAACCTTGTTATCGCGATTTCTCAAGAACTGCTGCATCGATCTTTCTCTTGGGGTCTAGTTGTGCAAGATACCTTTTCTGGTCCAATTCGAAAATCCAATATGGCCACAAGGCGGCCATCTTGGATTTCCCCATGAAACCTTGTTATCGCGATTTCTCGGGAACTACTGCATGGATCTTTCTTAAATTTGGTACACAGGTTCCCCTTGGGGTCTACTTGTGCAAGATACCTTTTCTGGTCCGATTCAAAAATCCAATATGGCCACCAGGCAGCCATCTTGGATTTCCTCATGAACCTTTGTTATCGTGATTTCTCAGGAAGTACCGCATGGATCTTTCTCAAATTTGGTACACAGGTTCCCCATGTGGTCTAGTTGTGCAAGGTACCTTTTTCGGTCCGATTGGAAAATCCAATATGGCCACCAGGCAGCCATCTTGGATTTCCCCATGAACCTTTGTTATCGTGATTTCTCAGGAACTGCTGCATGGATATTTCTCAAAGTTGGTACACAGGTTCCTCTTGTAGTCTAGTTGTGCAAGATACCTTTTCTGGTCCGATTCGAAAATCCAATATGGCCACCAGGCAGCCATCTTGGATTTCCCCATGAACATTTGTTATCGTGATTTCTCAGGAACTGCTGCATGGATCTTTCTCAAATTTGGTACACAGGTTCCTCTTGTGGTCTAGTTGTGCAAGATACCTTTTCTGGTCCGATTCGAAAATCCAATATGGCCACAAGGCGACCATCTTGGATTTCCCCATGAAACCTTGTTATCGCGATTTCTCAGGAACTACTGCATGGATCTTTTTCAAATTTGGTACACAGATTTCCCTTGGGGTCTAGTTGTGCAAGATACCACTTTCGGTCCAATTCAAAAATGTAATATGCCCACCAGGTGGCCATTGTGGATTTCCCCATGCAATTTTGTTATCGTGATTTCTCGGGAAGTACTGCATGGATATTTCTCCAATTTGGTACACAGGTTCCCCTTGTGGTTCAGTTGCGCAAGATACCTTGTTTGGTCCGATTCGAAAATCCAATATGGCCACCAGGTGGCCAACTTGAATTTCCCCTTGAAACATTGTTATGGTGAATTCTCAGGAAATACTTCATGGATCTTTCTGAAATTTGGTACCCATGTCCCACATGGGGCCTAGTTGTGCAAGACAACTTTTGTGGTTACGCTTCCAATTAATACGGTATTTCAGAGTTGTGACGTTGCATCACAAGAGTAGACGGATCAAACGGTGGAGCATATTCTATATATTGACTATAGAAAATATCCATACCTTCACCTTCTATATCAAGGAGTTCAAATGATTCCGAATTCAAATGTATTTCGTCAAATTTTAAATCCGTTTACTTTAGTCCATGCCATTGCAAGTGAACTTCCCCATCGTTTCATCTGCCGACGGGTCGGCTACACAAAGGGACGTGACTCTTGTGACACAACGTCACAACTCGACAACTGTAGACTATTGCGTGTTTCGATCCAAGAGAGATAATCAGGATTCAGACACTTTCAAAGTTTGAACATTACTGCACAGACCGAATCCCTTCAGTATTAAGTTTTGTACCATCTTACTATTTTCGAGCATGGTATCTTAAAAGAGATAACTCAAACTAGTCCATTAAACAGAAATAGCATTCGTTCCTCATTATAAAATCTTAAGTATGTTTCATAGCTCATGCGAAAGCGTCAGAGAGATTTGTCTTCGCTTCCAGTACCCAGTGATGACACGTGCGAAAAAAAAAATACTACAAAACGAAGATGAAGGATCCTCTGGACATTCACTTTCAGACTAACTTTGCTCATTTCACTTGTACTATAACAACCGACATCAAGTACAGTTTCTAGAAATCTTGAAACTCCTGAAACTTAGAAAGACAATATCTTGGTGTTTTCCAGTATCCCCTTTTCGATCTTTTTCGCTCAAATTCGAAATTATGTAAACAAAATTACAAATCGTTCTTAGTAACAATGGACAAAAAGATCCTCTTGTCATTAGCTTACAATTATCGGACAATGGTGGGCGCCAAGATCCTTCATGATCTCTCGTTTAAATTTCGTGTCATCTTAAATGAAGAACAACATTTCCTTCAATTTTGCTATCAAATAATTGCATTCCATATCATATGATTTACCATAAAGCTTCTGTACGAACCATTTGTGTCCACACATGTAACTTACTATATTAATTACAACTGACTTTCCTGAATTGAATTGAATTCAACCTTGCTGGTCTTCAGACTGACAGATGATAGCATGCAGTTGTCAGTGCGGTTGTTCATGTACAGGGAGCTTTCTATGTCTTTCATGTCAGCACACCAACACTACCTTCAAGGAGAGCATGTCCCCACCCCAAGGGTGCCGAGCCGCACCCTCTATCTCCCAAACTAGCCCTCGTCCGACCCTCATATATTGTGTTTGAGCATATATATCTCCAATATATCTCGGCAGAAAGTTGAAATTTGTGTGTAGTCTGCAATATTGGTATAATTCTGCCACCTGTCAATGAATTGCAACCCCAATAGGTTTCAATTTACCAGGCACAGACCCATGTTTTTACCCTCGGCCAATTTTGGCCATGGCGTATTGTCGCCGTCTTGTACGTCCGTCTGTCCGTAGGCATACGTCCGGTCGTGAGCGAGATAGCCGGAAAACGGTTCCACTGATGAATTCCAAATTTGGTATCCTTATTTACCTAGACAAGGACCAGAAGCCTATTGAATTGGGATCTGGGTGGGTGGAAACCTTGGCGGCCGTCTTTAATTTTATGCAAAATGGATAATGATCCATATCTCGGAAACCATTCAACTGTTCAATACGAAATTTGATATGCATCATCCATACATCAAGCAACTTTCAATGAATTACCAAACAGGCATTTCTGATTAGCTGGAAACCCTGGAGGCCATCTTTAATTTATGCGAAATCAATAATGATACATATCTCGATTATCATTCAATTGTGTTATATGAAAGTTGGTATACATCATCGATACAGCCAGATACTTTGAATCGGGACCTGATTGACCGAAAAGCTTGGCAGCCGTCTTTAATTTATGCAAAATCATTAATGATCTCCGATTCCTCAATGTAAAATTTGGTATACATCATCGATGCATCAAGAGATTTACGATGAATGACATAACTGGTTTCTCTGATTGGGCGGAAATCTTGGTGACCATCTTTAATTTATGCAAAATCTTTAATGATGTTTATCTCTGATACCATTTAAGTGTTCTATACGAAACTTGGTTTACAGTATCGATGTATGAAGAGACTTGCATTAATGAACAACCACATCAGTCCCTCTGAGTGACGGGAAGGATGGGAGGCCATCTTTAATTTCTGCAAAATCATTAATGATCTGTATCTCTGATACTGTTCAAATGCTCAATGTAAAATTTGGTATACATTATCGAAGCATCAAGAGATTTATGTAATGAATACCGGTTTTTCTGATTGGATGAAAATTTTTGATAATCCGTATATTTGTCACTTGACTGCTTGGTGTTCCTGACATCTCAGTTCAAATTGAATAAATTATGAATGGCTGGCGCCCAGAGCCGAGGGGGTTTCAGATGCGCAGCTTCGTATTGTATTGGTAAGTGGGTCCATTGTCTATAGATCTTGCTTGGAATTGTTTTTCGTGCCAATCCGACTCTGGGTGGCGCCACTTGGGGGCCAAGTTAAAATTCCATCTCCAGATAATAACTTTTGAAAACCTTAAGGATACTTTCCAAATTTGGTGTGTGCGTACCTTGCCTCAAGATCTGGCTTCAGAATGTTTTTCATGTTTATTCGTGTACAGAGGGCACCACCTGAAAGCTAAAGTGTTTCCAGACAATAACTTTGAAAACCTTAACCGATTCATTCCAAATTTGGTGTGCATGTACCTCACCTCAATTTCTCGTTTGGCATTGTTTTTCATGCTGATCCACATTTTGGTGGCGCCACCTGGGGGCAAATTTAAAATTATATTTCCGAACAATAACTTTTTAAAACTTGAATGAATTTTTCACAAGTTTGGTATATGAATACATGTACCTCACCTGAAGATTTCGCTTGGGATTGTTTTTCTTGTCGATCTGATCATAGGTGGCGCCGACCGGTAGGCCAAGTTAACATTTTCTATTTCCAATGTCAAGGAATCTTGCCTCAAGATCGCGGTTGGGATTATTTTTTATGCCTATCTGCCTATACATGGCGCTACCTGTGGGCCAAGGTAAAATTGGATTTCCGGACAGTAACTGTATGTTGGACCTGAACGGATTCTTTTAAATTTGGTATGTTGGTACCTTCCCTCAAAGTATCTTATGGGGCCATGTTAATGATGTTTTTATGTTTTTACTTTCTTTTTACTTTTTACTTTCTTCACAAATAATGAACGTTTCCTTTACTAAAGATGCAAAAGGGATGCCTTCTCGGTCGTATTCGATCGACTGTATCCAGTTTCTTCAATATTTGGCATATATGCATTTCTTGTGACAAGATGTTGATTGGTATTGTGTTTCAGAAAGATCTTCCTGAAGGTGGCGCCACCAGGGTTATTTCCGTTCTTTTGTGCTGCGAGAGATAACTTTGAGACGCTTTGAAATATCACTCAAAATTTGGTTTCCGGGCAATAACTTGAGAACTGCCCATCAAATTCTTCCCAAATTAGGCATGCATATACATTGTACCTTGCCATGAGATGTTGCTTGAGATTGCGTTATCCACTTCTGCTTAGATGGTGATGCCACCTGATGACAAAATCTGAAATTTGTTTTTGGCCAATAACTTGAGAACTGCATGCATTCTTCTCAAATTTAGCATGCATGTACCACGCCAGGAGATGTTGCTTGGGATTGCCTTTCACTCACTTGCACTTACAGGTGGCGCCATCAGGTGGCAAAATCCCAAATTTGTCTCCAGATAATACCATGACATAAGATGTCGCTTGAGATTGCGTTTCGCCCACTTGCGCCTACAGGTAGCACCACGTCGTGTCAAAATCTAAATTTGAAACTGCTCATCGGATCCTTCTCAAATTTGGTATTTATATGCCATAAGATGTCGCTTGGGATTGTGCTTCGCACACTTGTGCCAACAAATCTAAATTTGGTTTCCGGGCAATAACTTGAAGACCCCTCTTCAGATTTTTCCCAAAGTTCGTATGCTGATACATGTACCCAGACTGGAGGACTCTGTTAAATCAGGATATTAAAAGTGTCAGCGTACTGTTCCAGCTGTCTCCCCTTCAGTGATTGGTCATTTTACCCCGCCATTTTAAACTAATACGAGCATTTTCATTGGATCACTATTTATAGGAGCCACCCCAAGTTTCAGCTTTCAATTTTTTGTCGTTCCAGAGATAGGAGGAAAAAACCAACGGAGGGGAGGGTGCGTGGCAGAAAGTGCCTCCCACAAGGCGTTTGTTCGTGAGCGACTCAGACATGATATAAACACAGAAGCTGTTTCACAGGTTAAAAGGCGTGTATGTTTGGGTAAGCCTATTGGTATTCATTGCCGTGTGGAGTTTGTATAATGAAATATGCATGTGCCGTACCGTAGGCCTACTGATTAGGTTTGATTGGTTGGAACAAACAACAATGGTATACTGGTCCAGTTATATGGATATGTGTGTGTCTTATAGCGCTGGCTGTTCGGGTATGCGGGATATAGACGGCTGAGTAGAAAGGGGTATCAGAGGATAAGATATACCAATGAGTCTGAGATCCAAGTTGTACACGGATGTGGCTGCCTCGTATATTTTGAGGACCCCTTAGCAAAGCATATTGCCTGGCAGCAGTAATATTCTCACCCGTCGTGGCATGCAGTATACACATCTTTCTATACGTGTATTTGCGTTTCTCTTCACTTCGATACACTAGAAAACCAAGATGAAACACTCATTCTGTTCAAGGTTATACTCGTGTGAAAATTATATTCTTTACAAAAATAATTGTTTGAGAATTATATACGAGAAAGGAAAATTATGCCACACTCAGCAAGGCTTCACTGGTTTACATTGTCCATTTTGTGTTTCCAGGATTCCTGTCACATTCTAAGAAGAAGGTGTGTAATCTTCTCATCGCTGTATGGAGTTTTTCTTTATTCTGGGCACTGATGCCTATCATAGGCTGGAGTCACTATACGCTGGAACCCTACAAAGTATGTATTCGGATTCCCAACACTCTGGGTATCGTACATTTGGACTATATGCATAGAATTATGAAGCTATCTGAGAATTATAAAGTTATCTGAAACGGGAAATATTATAACATTGCGGCAAAATGGCAGTCATTCTGTAGAGTTCGTTTTGTTATAAACGCTGTGTAAAAGAAAATTTATGCGGAACAAATTCGATTTTTGCAAGCTCCAACGTAGGAGACTAGAATGAACAGACGTTAGTGTGAAACTCCTAGTAGAGGGATTCAGCATTTCACCGCGCATTTTAGGTAGAGGTGGAAATGAGTTCACATAATCACTATGGCGTCACTTCTAGTTTGAGTGCGCATGCGTGTAATGACGTCACCTCCGGTTTGTATGGGCTAGCGTGTAATGATGTCACTCCCGATCCGTACCCACGTCCTGTCAAAATGATGTATCTGTGTAGGTATTGCACCATACTGCTCGAACGTCGCACAGAGAAAGAGCTCAGAAGCTCTAATTCGTCCAAATGATCAGGTGATATCCAATGGAATTATCACTACTTCAGTGTACGATGCCATTGTGACGCCCGCCGACGCCCGTCTTAACGCCTCACCTGAATATATTAGCGCCCCATCTTAACGCCTTAGCGTCCCACCTGAATATATTAACGGTCTTCTTAACGCCTTAACGCCCTGGTCGATTTATAAATAAAGACAAACGCAATGATATTTCAAGTTTAACGAAGTTCAACTTACTTACATACAAATAATCCAGGAGATCATGCATTGGAGTGATAGTATTGGAGTAGATGTCTATCTTAGCACGATGATTTGGCTGTTGATATGAACATTAGTGGCAAGTTGTGAGATTGTCTATCAAACGCGAGGTCTACACGTTCAGATTTGTGGTGCTGATGCTATCCACCAGCTATTTCCGCTTCGGAAGACATCCTTCCTCTGAATGTACGACCGCATTTCGTTTCTCCTATTTTTTTCTTCTGCAAGACGGACAATTACAAGTAGTTGTCAATGTTTGGTGCTCGTCGACCCACCCCTTTGCAACTAAACTTGTTTGCAGCGGCACCGAGACAACAACAAATGTTCAACTAAGGGCAGTGATGACATCCCCGGTCCACTCGAGCTCGAAAAGACCGTGGGTTCATTTATCGTAGGTGTAGTGTTCGCGGCGGGGTAGACACGGGTGACGGTCTCGTTCGCACTAGGCACATATGCTAGGTTTCACCAATGATTCCCAATCATCAATGGAGATGACTATGTAGGCCGATTCCGAATCGTACTGACAATCAGCCCAGTCGAAATACTTGAGCATGAAATCTTAGTAAAATTCCAAAATGCGAAGTTTCGCATACTGGTAGTCCATGCACTCGATCTAGATAGGGTGAGTGTACTTGATGGTCATTTTGGTGAAAGTCACTTCAAACTTCTGTTCGTCAATGAGACCAACCGTTCGAAACAATGGGGAGTTGATGAGTTTTCGAGCCTTTTTCCCCATCACAGATTTGAGTGTTTACGTGCCGATCTTAGCTGGTCACGGTTTTGCCATACGTTCCTCAGAAATTTCATTGTCTGGTCTGATCTTGATCACATCGCCAAACACCAAATACCATTTGAGTAGCGGTGTTCCGAGGAGGTGTCACCGAACGTGCTCCCACTGAGCATGCGTCGAGGTCGGCCCATGATATGATACTCGTCTGAGTAGGCTTCTATAAGTTCGCCTATGCCCCTGCGTTTCAGCTCAGTGTTTCTGAAAATGGGTGGGCGCTCGCCGAAGGTTTCTTTCAACTGCTCCGGAACGTGAATGTCGCATTCGGTGGATCCAAACATTCTGTTGATCTTGATCGCCTTCAAACTTGGGCTTGGGTTATGGTTTTACACGTGTAAATCTGTAAATGGGGTCGAGCTGTTTGAGGGATTGCTTGAATTCTGGATTAACCAAGTTGGCTTTGTGAAACATAGTTATACCTCAATGATTCGCTGAAGGACCGACTCCCGTCAGTCTCACTTTGAAGTTGTTCTGGGGCTTTCCGACGGCGTTCGTTGTGGCCTAATTTGCTATCCTTCTCATGATTCAAAGAGTAATCCTGAAAATGGAAATAGCAGTCTTGAGAATGAAAGTCGGCGAGTCGGCCGTCGATGACGACAAAGCCATCCACGGTTGGTCAGGGTTGGTCAGGTGTTATTCCCTTGGTAAGGAATGTTCACGTCACGGCAGTCATGCTCGTTCAGGTGGCTAGTGGATCTCGTGAGTTTAAACGTACCATTCGCCTGAGGTAATCTTCTCGAGTAGTGACGCGCCGGGATATGCTGAGCTTATCACGATAGGTAGAGGGCGTCGGCGTCAAAGCCCTTAATGCTCTGACACAGTTTGCTACGATAGTGGTGGAAAATACTACTCGGTCTACTCATAATGTTCCGCTTCAGACAGTCGAACATCTCCGCATCAGGGAAAGAAGCATGCAAGTCTTGAAATAGATTGCGCTGGGTGAGTCCATGTATACTGATGCAGTTTTTGTACAGGTTCACACACACGCCGTGATAGAAATGGGGGGGGGGGTGGAGCGTCTGCACTTGCTCTTCATTCCGCACCCGCTGCCTCTCTTTTTACTCTGTCTCGTCAGTTCGTCTGGCCTCGGGTCGTTATAAAAGTTACGTCTCGTGGCGGGAGTTCTAACTCATCCATATATGTGTAGTAGAATTTGCCGTTGTTCGACGCAGATTTGAATGCGATAATCCACGTGCCGCAACTAAAGCTGAGTTTTTCCTTCAGATAGTTGAAATTTTAACTCTTGATGAGAAGTTTGAGGATATAGTTCGTCCATTATTTCTTGTCAATTGACATAGGTCCAAATGACCGCCTTAGTTTGGGACAGAGAAAATCGGTCAGAGCTGATAGGTTTAAGGGGGTTCGCTTCCGTCCGTTTACCGGAAGTCACCCGATGTATCCCACACAACCGATGGGCATTCTTATCCATATCTATTTTCATTACCACCTTGGTACAGAGGACTGAAACTTTCCATACTATATATTTGGATCAAGCACTGCAAGAAAAAGAAGCCAAGGTGTTTCGCCTATATTTTTTACATCGATTTTGCGAATTTTTTATTTTTCGATATTTTCTCTTAAAAAATAATTAATATGATAGAGAAGAATAGTTTTGGCAAATAAATTAATTTTGTGCTATTCTAGGCAAGAGAAATGCAAAAAATGGACAGAAAAGCCCGAAAACGTCACTTCCTGAGGACAAGTCGTGGCCGTCATTTTTTAATATCTCGTTCATCTAGTTTTATGCGAAGAGTCTCAAAATGACACCAATAAGATTCGCAAGAAAAGTCATAACGTTTCAGCTCTCTTGTTCTCTTTGTTTTGAAGCAGCGGTGATGAAGACCCCCACCTCCGCTCAGACCAGGTAGAGTTAAATCAAAGATGGCGTCCAACATGACTGCCAAATATTGAAACACAACATTATCACGATATATAGAACATCTGTTGGAAACAGTTATGATTTTTTTTTCGCCGTTTTTTTTTTATACATGCGTGCTGAGTAAGGTTAGACAAACTAATCTATGCCGAATTTAATTTGGTCGAGATATATATGGATGATTATTTGGGCTTATCTGTGTGGAAGGGGTATGGGAGGGAGAGATAATAATTTTCGCCGTATGTTCACACTGAAGGAAAATAGAGAGCTGGAACGTTCCTACTTAATAGCACATCTTATCCCTATTAGTATTTCACAGCTGTGCAAATTTTCTTTGAATTGGCTCACCTTAATTCGACGATGGCGCCAAATGTAAGCTCGGACATAAAAATAGGACACTGTACACATAGAAATCTTCTCACCAAAAACTCCCATGCGCATTCGAAAATCACATCCCACACACACTCACGCACACATTCGGGGGGGGGGGGAGCTAGGCAACATTTGACATGACCGGCATAGAGTTCAGCCCCCCCTCCCCCTCCCCACTTTCAAATGTGCTCCGCGGCTTCTGTTATGTACGATTTCTCCACTGCTGATGACGTTACAAATGACGTCACCTTCACGTGACCTCTTCCGTGGAGTCGGTCGTGGGTCCACATACATCTTTTCGGTCTACATGCCATAAATCGCCCCTATGGGCTAGTGTATAGGAGTGTACTTTTCCACCCATCCGAGTGCGTACCCAACTGTATCTGAACTTTCTCTACTGATGACGTAACAGATGACGCCACAGATCAACATCACCGTCTATTATACATAACAAAAGCGTCAACTGGACAGCACACACGACACATTTGGATCATGTATGGCCCATATATCGTTAACCAAAAAAATCACATGCTCTTTCTCTACTAGTCCTGAACCTTTCAACGTGGACAGCATCATAATTTTTGTTTATGCGACGAGGGCTTATTTTATGCCATGCACGCTATACCCGTGATGACTTATATATCCTATTCTGTGCTACTCCTCGACTACGCATGCGTACAATTACGTCTGCGGTCAACGTGGACAGGACCCCAGACTTATTCTACCCATATCGCCCCTAAATGCGCATCTGAAAGTTTACTTTCCCTGTTGTTCCTCGACTTGGCATGCGCACCATGATGTCATCAGCTCAATTCACACAACGACCCTGAGATCACGTCAGTCGTACTCTCTAGCGTGATCCACATTGATAAAACCACAACACCCTAGGTCAAAGATCAAGAAAATGTCCTATAATGTCACGGGTGTACAATCCGTCTCTCCGGAGTTCTGCTAGATTTCTTATTAACCCTATCTGGGCGATTTGGTGTGTACCGCAGCCTAAGGGGGAGGCGGAAAATACCCCCCCCCCTCCCCCCTATATATTTTCGCTATCGCTAAGGCTAGAGGGATGAGACTTACCACACTATATCTTTGGGTCAAGCTCTACCAGAAAATGTAACAAAAAATCCAAGATGGCCGCCATGATGACGTCACTGTGACGTCATTTCCGAAAAGAGCATTTTTGGACGATTTTTCAGTCAGAATTTGCGAATTTTTATTTTTGTTTTTTCTTCGCAAAAACTGCATGATAATTTGGTAAATAATAGTCTGATATGAAATAAAATAGGTTTTATCCACTTTTCCATAGAGAAAAGCAAAAATTTTAAAGAAATATGACGAAAAAACCCACTTTTCTGGTACTCCACATGGCCGCCATTTTGAATTTATCCATGATCCTCTGCTCCGGGGGTCATGCAAATAGGCTTACAATGACCCCAATATGATAATCTAAAAAGTCACGGAGTTTCAGCTCTCAATTTGTTGTTGTTCCGGAGATAGAAGTAAAAAAGCAACAAGGGGGGAGGGCCGCCCCCCTCCCCAGCCCCCCCTCCTCCCCAGCCCAGGTAGGGTTAAGTTCGTCTTTTCGAATTGTACGGATTTTTCGGGTGTTTTCAATATTTTCGGAAATTCTCGAGTCAGATTTTTTCATGCATCACAATCTGGCTATCAGCTGACCGGAAACAACCTCGATGGTAAAAGGACAAAGATTAACGTAAAGCCCAAGGTAAAACATACGACCCACTTACGTCTCCACATCTTCCTTCCCCAAATAATAGTTCTGTGCTTTATATACTAGTATCTGCGTTTTGACATGACAACTGGTGAAAGTCCACGGTGGAAAAACTTTGTATAAAACCATCCACCTCAGATTCTTTATCGAGTGAATAATGAGTGTGAATGTGCCTAATATTTCATACACTCTTTTTACTGTAGACGTCCTGCTCTGTAAACTGGCATGGTCAACGACTGACGGACATCACCCTCATCATCTTCATGCTTATCTTCGTATTGGGCGTCAATGGTACCGTGATCATTTTCAGCTACGCCATGATTCTCTTCAAGCTGTGTAAGAGGCGTACACAAGTCAGCGTCATCTCTGCCAACAATCCCCTTGCTACGTCCTCTCGGACAGCCGCCAAGAAAACGACATGGGTAAAGGAATTTCCCAATTATTATTTTCGATGTCAGAAAAATGTTAGCTCAATTCGACAAATGTTAACAGAGAGACACTATACACATTCCTTCAGTGACTATAATCAATGTCATTGTGACTGCAAAATGTCCATCTGCAGAGTTGTCAAGGATACTACCTTGGTTGCTAAGGAAGTCTCATGTGAGAATATCAAAATCCATTTAGTAAAATTTAGAACCAATCATCAACGCAAACCATACATATGACAATATTGCTTTACAAGTGATCCACCTCCCATCGCCATACCTGCTTTTCACCCCGCCCATGTCCCTCCATGAAAAGGCATGGATTATGACGAGCTACCATCTAAACAATCCCGATAAGGGTTAAACTGGATGGAACGGAAGAAAAAAAAAAATCAAGAAGTTCGGTTTTGTTGTACATACCGAGGAGATTAGTATGCCATTATTGTTAGAAAGCTACGAACACTATACAATTTTTCTAACGTATCATAGTATAATCTATTTTTGTTTTCGTCCACCAGGTGACGCTAATCGTGATCGTTGGGTTCCTGATTTGCTGGTCGCCTTACGCATTCTTTTCACTGTTCTCCAAAGGTTTGCCGGTGGAGGCTACCGTCGTACCAGCCCTAATGGCCAAATCGTCCTGCTATATCAACCCAATTATATATGTATTGAGCAGCAAGAAATACAGGGGCATGTTTCTAGCCACAATCCTTTGCAAGAACCACCAGGTAAAACAATCACAGACTGAATTGCGAGCATGTTACATGTACCCTACATCAAATAATTCTCTGTCACACACAGTGGCTTGGTTAGCAGTCTCCGTCGATATCCATATCACGCTGTTTGGAAAATACTAGACTGTCTACATTAGCTGGCTTCGCAAAGCCAATCGGCCATTTCAAATAAATTGACAATCAAAGTACTTAAAGTACTGATGTCGGGTTTACTTGAATTGTATTCACTGTGGCGTTTAAGATATAGTAATGTAGAAATGCATAGATAATTGGAAGCATAAGCTGTGATAACTTACTTTGTATAGAGTGGCAAATAATATTCTGTTTGCCGATGCAAAGTCTATACTGTTCCAAAGAAACTCCCATTTTGTTATATGCAGTAGTTTACTGTGTATGGTTCAAATTTTTTCTTTCAGTTCAATACCTGTTTCAACACCTGTTTCAAACTCCTGTTTTCAATACCTGTTTCAACTCCCGTTTTCAGCAAAATAGATCAACTCAAGATTACTTCAGCTCCAAGACTGTTTCGCTTTTAACACCCCCAGATATATCAACTCCACCGTCATTTATTTCCTGCAAAAAAATTCTTCTTCAAGACTAGACGGTCACTGTCGCCTGTCGGTGTGCTATCACTCCCCACACAGTCAGGTTGTTGACGCACACCTTTGATTATCAGATAATTACGAATTTGTCTACATTATAGAGAAGTAAGCTTTTGAAAAGAACTCATCTGTGATAAATAATAAACTTAACCACAATCACTGCTCAAAGACGAACTGCCTGATCTGAACAACGATAGATCTGATCAACATCGGGTGTGGAGAATGGACCGTGGAGAATGACCCTTCCCGCCGTAACAAATGATACCGGATAAAATAGAATGGAAAGGCAAATTTTAAAAGAAATTGGAAAGATCAACTTTACTGCGATAATGTTCACATTATCAAGTTAAATGCACAAGCTACCGTGCATTGTAAATATGTTTATGACTGTCAGACAGAAGAACGATACTTTTTATGAATGTTGTAAGGGGCATCAAATGAGAACAGTCTCCGGGCAGGAGATCAAAACTACACATGTGCAGAAGAAAAAAGAAAAACTGAAGAGTGATACTAATGTAGGGTTTACCCTTGGTAAACCCGACAAAAATGACATTTCAAAAGAGCTTTGCGCAAGCCCGTGATTTACGTTGTGGTCAGAGGCAAAAGTAAGCGGGGCATGAAACTTATCGCATATTGATCATAGCATGTGATTGACATGGTGGAAAAATGCCGGGGTTTTTTCAGTGTTTATTGAAGCTAGCTCTGTTCTATGACAATAATAAACCAACTTTCACGGGAGTTGTAGATGCCGGCTTTGATACGAAGGAAAGGCCATTTCTGTCCGTCTACCTGGAATAGGGGTCAAAGGTCACATGTCGAGGTCCACGTCCTCCCTGTTAAAGAGATAGGCGGTTAACTAAGGGTTAGAACCTACGTACCACTCATAGGAAAATAACAGGGACGTATAACACATTTTGAATTTATCTGGATTTATTGGCACGAGCTTTCGCAGATAAATCTACTTGCTCAGGTTTGAGGTGAGATTATCAATATAGGTTTTCATAAACATGGCCAGTAAAAGGAGAATAACTGAAACGTAATATCTTTTAGGTAAGCCTATCGTAGTAATAAATGTTTGCATGAAATGGAAACTGAACTACATGTACCAAACTACCGACGCTCCGGCCAGCCAATCAGCGTCCCGCCTGTCCGAAGAAGTTGTCTACACGGCTGCAAAGAATGACCGAATATCAGATATTTCGTATGTATATTTGCAAAACAAAGTTAAATAAAGTTGGAGGATTTCCCCAAATGCGTACACTGCGATCCACTCCCAGTGTGGTTACACTGTGGTTCATGTTGCACAGAGTGACTGAAAGTACAATGCCATCAAGCTAAATGTGGGAATGTGACACGGAAAACTGGAATAAATAGTAAAAAGAAAACTTACACGTGCAATCCTTTTTTTTTACAGAGTAATACAAAGAAATCTCGCCCTCGTCCCTCCCAAAACATCGAAGTTCTGAAGGTGGAGGCTAGGATCGAAAGGATGTCGATGAATATCAGCGAACCGTTTGAAGCGCGAGCTAGACATGTAGAGCACCCTCGGGTCTTGTTGGTCACCGTACAGGAGGCAACATCCTCGACAACTCGGCGCAAACGATCTCTCGTCGACGGGGACGGTCAGCGAAAACGATCCCTCTCCGAGGAGCAGTATCCGCACAAACGATCCCTCGTCGAGGAGCAGTATCCGCGCAAACGATCCCTCGTCGAGGAGCAGTATCCGCGCAAACGATCCCTCGTCGAGGAGCAGTATCCGCGCAAACGATCCCTCGTCGACGAGCCCATTACCACCGAGGAGAACAAAGCTGGGGATGATATATATTTTATCAGAAGATCAAGTATTGTGTCTGTCAAGATTTCCACTTATGTTTCCTCTGATCCGAACAATTTCTCAGACCAAAACAGCGATATTGACTGGCCATCAGGAGAGACTGGTACCTAGTTTTTAAGGTTCCAAGATCCCCAGGTGTTAAGGTTTTGGATATTGTTACCTTTATGAGATTTGTCTCGATTAAATGCAGTACTTAAGCTCACCAGAATGAGATATATCTATGTTTTGATAGCCGTTCATGCGGAAAATTAGTTAGAGATAAACTGTGTTCTTCTCATCAATACAATTGGATTATCTTAACCCTACCTGGCCTGGGCGATTTGGGGTGTATCGCAGCCTGGGGGGGGAGGGGGGCGGAAAGTGCCCCCCCCTATATATTTTCTCTACCACTAAGGTTAGAGCGCTGAAACTTACCACATAGTATATTTGGTTCAAGCTCTACCGGGAAATGTAAAAAAATCCAAGATGGCCGTCATGATGACGTCCCAGTGACGTCATCTTCTCGGGAGCCATTTTTCGGCCTTTTTGGGGTCGATTTTTCGAAATTTTCATTTTTCCGATTTTTCTCTCGACAAAAATAAAATAAAATATAGAATAATTAGTTTTGCATAAATAAAATAAAGGCCTTTTAGGCAAGGAAAATGTGAATAAATAGAGCGAAAAGATTGAAAAACACGACTTTGGCGGATACCACATGGGCGCCATTTTGAATTTACCCATGATCCTCTGCCCGGGGGTATATGAAATAGGCTGAAAATGACCCCAATAAGATAAGCTTAAAAGTCACCAAGTTTCAGTCTCCTCGGCTTTGTCGTTTCGGAGCAGCAGAGAAAAGTTCACTAGGGGGTCACTTTCCGCCCCCCCCCCCCCAGGCCATATAGGGTTAAATAAAATTCAGCGGTGTGTGAAACGGTGTGTGAAATAAATTCGAGGAGCGTAATCTTAGCTCTACATTTTTCTGTCAAAATTTCACCATTTCAAACCTCATAACATGTATAAATTATTTTTAACAGAGAAAACGAGCAAAAGCTACTGAGGATTTAGTGAGAAGCGATTTTCTTCCTTTGTGACCGGTAGTTTTTTTCCTCAGTTTAAATCTACTAAAGTCTTAATATTATTTGTCAGAAACTTCAAAAAGTAATTGATTGGTCCCTCGATCACCGTGTGTTATATAAACACGTGTGAGCACCTGCCAGTGGTCGCAAGTTATGTTCGCACTCTCTGAACATCGTATCTAAAGCCCAAGTCCCACTTAGGCGAATTCCTTTAGGAAGCTTGACGATTTAAGATCGTAAGTATTGGTAAGATTCTCGCAAGCTATTCGTAAAGACATTCGCCATGATTCGTAAGCCATCGCTCCAATTCGTAAGAAAATCGTCGCCTCGGTTTTATCGCCGCGCCAGTTTCAAAATGTTCAAAAAATTCGCCAAGCAATGCGATTTTGCCTTAGGTCTCAAATATTCGTAATTTTATCGTAAATAATCGTAAGTCGTCGTAACTACGTTGTAATGCATCGTAATTAAGTCGTAATTTAATCGCCCCAAATGACGGGAAAACCGGCTTTTGTAAAGCGATTTATTACGACCAATACATCGCAAAGTTTCGTAAACAACTTCGCTTAATTGGGACTTGGGCCTGACAGTTCATTTTAAAAGCTGAATTTTCGGTATTAAAAATGTTTTTTTTCGGCAGTTATATTTCACTTATCTATACAGACGACATTGTATTTTGTTTAGGTTAGGCGAAAATGTTGTTGCCTTCCCGAATTTTAGGAACCTGTTAAGGATCTCTAAACCTTAACATTATAGATCTTTGACTCTTAACAGTAGCGTTCTCGAAACCTTAAGTGGAATCAGCAACGCTGTAATGAGTTGATTTTCAGATAAGCTGCAAGAAGATAACCAGTACCTTTCTATCTAGATCTTGATTTCCTGGCTTCCCAGGCATAAAACGCTATAGTGCTGAGAGCGGGAACACGCGGTCACAACCGTATACTGGTACCTTCCAAACCAGATCTTGATTTCCTGCCTTGTCCGGCATATCAAACACTAACTGAGAGTGAGAACACGCCGTCACAATAGAATTCTGATACCTTCCTAGCCAGAGCTTGATTTCCTATCTTGTTAGGCATATGCAATACTAGTTAGTAATGAGAGTAAGAACACGTGCTCACAATAAAATTCTGATACCTTCCTAGTCAGAGCTTGATTGCATGTCTTGTTAGGTATATGCAATACTAGTAATGAGAGTGAGAACACGTGCTTACAACAGAATTCTGATACCTTCCTAGCCAGAGCTTGATTGCCTGTCTTGTTAGGCATATGGAATACTAGTAGTGAGAGTGAGAACACGTGCTTACAATAGAATTCTGATACCTTCCTAGCCAGAGCTTTATTCCCTCTCTTGTTAGGCATATGCAATACTAGTTAGTAATGAGAGTGAGAACACGTGCTCACAATAAAATTCTGATACAGTACCTTCCTAGCCAGAGCTTGATTGCATGTCTTGTTAGGCATATGCAATACTAGTAATGGGAGTGAGAACACGTGCTTACAATAGAATTCTGATATCTTCCTAGCCAGAGCTTTATTCCCTCTCTTGTTAGGCATATGCAATACTAGTTAGTAATGAGAGTGAGAACACGTGCTCACAATAAAATTCTGATACAGTACCTTCCTAGCCAGAGCTTGATTGCATGTCTTGTTAGGCATATGCAATACTAGTAATGGGAGTGAGAACACGTGCTTACAATAGAATTCTGATATCTTCCTAGCCAGAGCTTTATTCCCTCTCTTGTTAGGCATATGCAATACTAGTTAGTAATGAGAGTGAGAACACGTGCTCACAATAAAATTCTGATACAGTACCTTCCTAGCCAGAGCTTGATTCTCTGTCTTGTTAGGCATATGCAATACTAGTAATGAGAGTGAGAACACGTGCTTACAATAGAATACTGGTACATGTACCTTTGTAGCCATATCTTTATTTCGTGCCTTGTTGGGCATATAAAACACTATATGAGAGTGAGAACGCGCTGTCACCATAGAAAACTGGCACCTTCCTAACTAGATCTTAATTTCCTGCCAAGTTATCTTTAAAAAAGTTATGACTCTCCCCCTCGGAGTCCTAAATGGTACATTAACTCATCATTCCTTTGAATATTAATTAGCTTGGAGCACTTCCCTTATATGTGTTGTAAATCCAATAAATCAAAGCATGCAAATGACAGTTACAGGTATTTGAACACTGGACATATCATAAACTTTACTCCGGAAATGAAGGTAAAAAAGTTGTTTTTGCTGAGTAACTTTGGGTTTATTCAAGATAAAGTTCCTAAACCAAGAGGCGATCATGTAAATACAAATCTGCATTGAATGATGCCAAAAAGACTATTATTGTCATGCATCTACATGAAATATGCATATCAGACTTACTAATATTACATGTATTATTATTTCTAGAGGGAGGTTATCCCTAACTGTTGCCAATACCTATGGTCGAACCCCCAAATGTCCACCTGAGAACGCGCTTGAGGCACCAAAAACAAAAGTGTCCCCCCATTCAGTTGGCAAAAAAAGTAAGCACCCCCCCCCCCCGATTGGACCAGTAAGAAAAGTAAGCACCCCCCTGTTGAACCACAAGAACAACTTCTTCCCCCCCCCCCCCGCACCCTGAAATGCACCAGCCCCCCACCCCCCTCTGATAAATTTTGAACGGTCTCTTAGCTTATGAGTTTTACGCTGTATTATATTGGAACACGCTGTCACAAGAGAGTACTGGTAACTTGCTAACCAGATCTTGATTTCTTGCCTTCTTATGTTTTTAAAACACTATTAATGAGAGTGGGAACACGCTGTCACCATAAAATACTGGTACTTTCCTAACCAGATCTTCAAAAAGATCTGCCTAAAAAGATCTGCATTTCGTGCCTTGTTAGGATATATAAGCACTATGAGTGTAAAAATGCGCAGTCACAATAGAATACTCGTACCTTCCGAGACAGAACTTCATTTGGTGACTTGTTAGGGGTATAAAATACTATGAGAGTGAGAATACGCGGTCAAAATAGAATACTGGTACCTTCCAATACAGATATCGATTTCGTGCCTTAATTCTATGGAAAATAAAACACTATGAGTGTGAGAATGCTCGATCACAATATAATACTGGTACCTTTCTATAGACAGATCTTCATTTCGTCCCTTAGCAATATAAAATACTATGAGACTAAGAATGCGCGGTCACAATAGAATGCTGGTACCTTCCGAGACCGATCTTCATTTGGTGACTTGTTAGGAATATAAAATGCTATGAGACTGAGAATGCGCGGTCACAATAGAGTACTGGTGCCTTCCGAGACCGATCTTCATTTGGTGACTTGTTAGGAATATAAAATACTATGAGACTAAGAATGCGCGGTCACAATAGAGTACTGGTACCTTCCGAGACCGATCTTCATTTGGTGACTTGTGAGGAATATAAAATACTATGAGAGCGAGATTCCGCGGTCACAATAGAATACTGATATCTCCTTAGCCAGATCTTCATTTCGTCAATGAGGAATGTAAAATACTATGAGTGTGAGAACGCGCGGTGACAATAGAATACTGGTTCCTTCCTAGCCAGCTCTTCGTCTCGTCCCTCAGGAATATAAAATACTATGAGACTGAGAATACGCGGTCACAATAGAATACTGGTACCTTCCTATAGACATATCTTTGTTGGCTTTTACGACTGAGGATGCACTGAAACATCGGTTATTTTCACTGTGACGTCACTCGCGGACTACTTTGCTATCAACAAATCGCACGTGCTGCAAGCGAATTTCTTTCAGTCGGGTATCCTGCAATTTGGTATCGATGACATCCAGCAGATCTCAAGAATTTTATTAGCTTTATATCTCAAATAAACGATTTTCATGCCCACCCGTCAGCCAACTCCGGAATGCGCAGTCACAATATAATAGTGGTACCTTCCTATGACATATCTTCATTTCGTCACTTAGGAATATAAAATACTATGAGACTGAGAATGCGCGATCACAATAGAATAGTGGTACCTTCCTATAGACATATCTTCATTTCGTCCCTTAGGAATATAAAATACTATGAGACTGAGAATGTGCGGTCACAATAGAATAGTGGTACCTTCCTATAGACATATCTTCATTTCGTCCCTTAGGAATATAAAATACTATGAGACTGAGAATGCGCGGTCACAATAGAATAGTGGTACCTTCCTATAGACATATCTTCATTTCGTCCCTTATGAATATAAAATACTATGAGACTGAGAATGCGCGGTCACAATAGAATAGTGGTACCTTCCTATAGACATATCTTCATTTCGTCCCTTAGGAATATAAAATACTATGAGACTGAGAATGCGCGGTTATAATATAATAGTGGTACCTTCCTATAGACATATCTTCATTTCGTCCCTTAGGCATATAAAATACTATGAGACTGAGAATGCGCGGTCACAATAGTATAGTGATACCTTCCTATAGACATATCTTCATTTCGTCCGTTAGGAATATAAAATACTATGAGACAGAATGCGCGGTCACAATAGAATAGTGGTACCTTCCTATAGACATATCTTCATTTCGTCCCCCCGGAATATAAAATACTATGAGACTGAGAATGCGCGGTCACAATAGAATAGTGGTACCTTCCTATATACATATCTTCATTTCGTCCCTTAGGAATATAAAATACTATGAGACTGAGAATGCGCGGTCACAATAGAATAGTGGTACCTTCCTATAGACATATCTTCATTTCGTCCCTTAGGAATATAAAATACTATGAGACTGAGAATGCGCGGTCACAATAGAATAGTGCTACCTTCCTATAGACATATCTTCATTTCGTCCCTTAGGAATATAAAATACTATGAGACTGAGAATGCGCGGTTACAATAGAATAGTGGTACCTTTCTATAGACATATCTTCATTTCGTCCCTTAGGCATATAAAATACTATGAGACTGAGAATGCGCGGTCACAATAGTATAGTGGTATCTTCCTATAGACATATCTTCATTTCGTCCCTTAGGAATATAAAATACTATGAGACAGAATGCGCGGTCACAATAGAATAGTGGTACCTTCCTATAGACATATCTTCATTTCGTCCCTTATGAATATAAAATACTATGAGACTGAGAATGCGCGGTCACAATAGAATAGTGGTATCTTCCTATATACATATCTTCATTTCGTCCCTTAGGAATATAAAATACTATGAGACTGAGAATGCGCGGTCACAATAGAATAGTGGTACCTTCCTATAGACATATCTTCATTTCGTCCCTTATGAATATAAAATACTATGAGACTGAGAATGCGCGGTCACAATAGAATAGTGGTATCTTCCTATATACATATCTTCATTTCGTCCCTTAGGAATATAAAATACTATGAGACTGAGAATGCGCGGTCACAATAGAATGCTGGTACCTTTCGAGACAGATCTTCATTTAGTGACTTGTTAGGAATATAAAATACTATGAGAGCGAGATTCCGCGGTCACAATAGAATACTGGTATCTCCTTAGCCAGATCTTCATTTCGTCAATGAGGAATGTAAAATACTATGAGTGTGAGAACGCGCGGTGACAATAGAATACTGGTTCCTTCCTAGCCAGCTCTTCGTCTCGTCCCTCAGGAATATAAAATACTATGAGACTGAGAATGCGCGGTCACAATAGAGTACTGGTACCTTCTGAGACAGATCTTCATTTGGTGACTTGTTAGGAATATAAAATACTATGAGAGCGAGATTCCGCGGTCACAATAGAAAACTGGTATCTCCTTAGCCAGAACTTCATTTCGTCAATGAGGAATGTAAATATTATTAAAATGAGAACGCGCGGTGACAATAGAATACTGGTACCTTTCTAGCCAGCTCTTCATCTCGTCCCTCAGGAATATAAAATACTATGAGAGGAGAACTCGCGGTCATAATAGAATGCTTTTACCTTCCGAGACAGATCTTCATTCATGCCTTCTAATGACAATAAAATACTATGAGATTGAGAATGAGGGGTCACAATAGAATACTTGTACCTTACTATATATAGACAGATCTTCATTTCGTCCCTTAGGAATATAAACTACTATGAAAGTGTGAACGCGCGGTCACAATAGAATACAGGTACCTTCCGAGACAGATATGGCTTCTATAGGACCTTTAATCAGGAGTGCTCTTAGGTCCTCATCACTCACAATATCAAGGTTACCAGTCACAATATGTGTGCATGGTGTAAAGATAAAGTTCGATTATAACCTCTCGACATGTAGAAGTTCCAGTTAAACTCCATGACAGCATCAGAGTAATTGAATATTTTGGTGGCTATAGATTTAGTATAATTATATGAAATGCATGGGTGTTCTGTGAACTTAAAGAGTTTGGCACAGCGTTGCTTACCTCTGGATAATTCAGGATTTGTGTTAAATTACTTATGTCCAGTCCTTTATCTAAGTAGTTGAGTTCCAAGAAAAGCCGGTCTTCGGATGTTTCGATTATGTTCACTGGGCAATACAATAGAGAATACGCTATATATTGACAAACTTTATTGATTGTTGGTGGTATTATATTTCCCGGAGACACAAATTCTTGTATATCTCTGGCTATAAAGTTTAAAACACTCGGAGGTAACACATACAGGACTGTACGTAACAATGTACACTATTGGGTGTGTTGGTTAAACCCCCTTGGGTAATTTATAGTGATATGATCGTGAATCGACGCATTATTAAACTTTCTCCAACCATGGCTGCGATGTCTTCGTTGGTGTGGTTTAAATAGCCTGGTAATATTGGATATATTTGAACGGCGATTTGTAACATTGCCAAACATATTGACATTATCATTTCAAGCAAACCGAAACACTGACCCAAGTTCTAGCATCCAGAATAGTTCACGCTCTCCGACTTTTCTCTGAAATCCAAAGAGGGAATCCTTGGTAGATGTGTCGACGACGTCTTTGATCTGAATACTAAAGTTGTCCAGCCATGGTCGGGTCCAGAAAAATGCGTAACTATGAGCAATTGCTTTTTCCTAACGGATTTTCTGTGACCATTCACTCTAAGATGGAGTCTTTGGGTGGACTTGCTAACATACTGTTCACCACACTTCTTAGAGAAAAGTAAATAAATACGTTTTTAGCAGAACAACGAGGATCAATATATGCATTTACAGTATATTAACCCTATATGACCTGGGCTTTTTGGGACCTGTCCAGGCCTGGGGGGGAGTGGGGGGGTGGCGAAATGGCCCTCCTAATTATTTTTCTTAACCCTTGAACTAGGGGGCTGAAATTTACCACGCTATACCCTTGGGTGAATCTCTGCAAAAAAAAAAAATGTAAAAAAATCAAGATGGCCGCTTTGATGACGTCACAGTGACGTCATTTTCATAAAGGAATTTTCTGGTCGATTTTTTTGTCAGATATTCCGAATTTTTTATTTATGCCATTTCTCTGAAAAAACTGCAAAATAAATTATAAATATTAATGTTGATGTGAAATGAAATAGTTTTTACCCACTTTTCCTCGAAAATAGCGCACAAAGTTTGGTGGGGGGGGGGGAGGGGTGGGGATTTTGGTCCTCCCCCCTTGGCCAGGTAGGGTTAATTGCCAGTTAACGCGGAAGTGCGGAAGTGAATTAAACTGAAGTATAAAGACTGGACACGTGAGGCATTCAGGGTGTCCACGCTTGAAATTATTACATACATAATTCGGTGCTAAACAATCATCAAGCGCAATATTGCAATGTCTGATGTCGTGACAATGCTTTGCTTTGAAAACATATCTGTCATTTGGATTGAATGCATTTGAGTGGATTTCGAACTATTGGAGACTCTGCCGAGGAATCTGCACTAAGGTTCCTCGGATCTGTCTTACCATTTTCTTCTTTTGCTGTGTTCATGATGAAGTTAGAATGTGCAGGGGTCCGGCCTCGGGTCAACTTACCCACCAGCAGAATCCGGGAATACACGGAATTAAATTACAAGCGACTGGTCCGTCATTCATTATTAAGCCACCGTCCATTAAAGAATATCCAATACATAATCCAAAGACCTATTCGATATTTCGTATAACAAAATTAGCATCAACTTCAAATTCAAATTCCTTGATACCCCCCACGCTTATCAAGCGATTCCTCTACACATTGTATCTACAATCACAAATAACGACTGTTTTCCCAGTATACTTATTTGATCTGTAACAGAAACATTGTAGAATCTCGTCAATATGCGTGTCAAGTGCATGTATGAGTTTTTCAATATACGAAATACAGGGGGATAGTGTAAACTGTTTGTGTGACACGAGGACGGCGAAGATAAAGATTAATTGGTTAGGGCAATTAAGTGAACAATTTAATAGAACTGTTATCTGTACAATTGGGGGAGGAGAGCGGCCAGCAGTCGATGGGACAACACGTGTTCCCTGTCACATCTATTTGTGGTAATTAAAGAAGACCAGTAGTAGGGAAAGTGCAAATGGAGGAACATTTCACCCGGATGTAAAAATGACGTCACTTCCGGTTGGGGTGAATGAGGCGTGACCTTTGGACATGTCTAGACTTGTTTGTCTGGGGGTTTTCCCCACAATGGCATGCCGCCATTTTGGAGCCGCCATTTAGGAGCAAAATGGCGGCTCCAAAATGGCGGCTCTGACCTTTGTACATGTCCAGACTTGTTTGTCTGGGGTTTTTCCCCACAATGGCATGCCGCCATTTTGGAGTCGCCATTTTGGAGCAAAATGGCGGCTCCAAAATGGCGGCTCTGACCTTTGTACATGTCCAGACTTGTTTGTCTGGGGTTTTTCCCCACAATGGCATGCCGCCATTTTGGAGCCGCCATTTTGGAGCAAAATGGCGGCTCCAAAATGGCGGCATGACGCAAGGGAGACAACTCGGCCCGGTATGGGTCCCGCTAGACGTTTTGGGGTCTAGGTAGGCCACTAGTGGACCGATGGGATCGAGTGAGGTATCAAAGTGAAGCATTCGTCAAGGGGCATCTGACAGGCTGGGTGTGGGATTGAAATATCGGCATTCTGCGCATGCGCGGTGGCCAAAGGGTATGAAAATAGACGTTTTGGAGCTAGGGGAGCCACTAATGGTCCAATGGGATCATATGAGGTATCAATGTGAAGCATTCGTGAAGGGGCATCTGACTGGACTAGGGGCTCGGGCGTTGTCACCATTCTGCGCATGCGCGGTGGCCAAAGGGTATGAAAATAGACGTTTTGGGATCTAGGGGAGCCCCTAATGGGCCGATGGAGTTGTATGAGGTATCAATGTGAAGCCTATGTGAAGGGGTGTCCAGTCATGGGTGGGTGCATGTAAAATTATTCCTGAAAAAAAAAACCGGAACACGGACTTTATCGAAAAATATATAGGTCGCCGGGCTTAACGGGGCTTGCCTATCAATAGAGTTATCTCCCCCTAGTTCCAGGGTGGGTGTATGTAAAATTTTTCCTGAAAAAATACGGAACACGGACTTTATCCTAAATTACGGCAAAATGCCTATATGGGGTATGGGGGGTATAGGACCATCCTGGGAAACCTACTTCTCGACATTTGCGGTATAGGTTGTGGGGTATCGTTTTCTTAGTCTCGTCAAGACAAACATGATAGGAAGTGTCGCGGAGCGAATCGTTGAAATTTTTGGAAAAAGTTCAGGGAGACCCATATAGTCCCATACTAGGGGTATAGGCCCAATGTTTGCCCCACTGGGAAACCTACTTCTAGACATTTGCGGTATGGTTGTTTGAATTTGTTTTCTTAGTCTCGTCAAGATGAACATGATAGGAAGTATCCCGGCACGAAACGGTGAAATTTTTGAAAAAAGTCACCGAGACCTGGGTAGGCCCATAGGCCTATACTGCATGGCTATGGGTGTATAGGTCCATACGGTGCGGACGTTTTGGGATCTAGGTGGGCCACTGATGGTCCGATGGGGTCGAGCGAGGTATCCATGTGAAGCTCTCATGCAGGAGCACTTGACTACACTAATGGTTCGTACGTTGTCAATATTCTGCGCATGCGCAGCCTGGCCGTAGTATAGAAAGCAGGCATTTTTGGGGGTGTGTGTGGGTGTGTTTGGATTAGAGATGGGCTATTCACGGTTCGAATGGGTCGTGTGAGGTATCCATGTGAAGCCTATGTAATGGAGCATCTGATGGCGTGGATGTGGGGTAGACATAGGGTCATTCTGCGCATGCGCGGTAGCCAAAGGGTATAGAAATAGACGTTTTTGTGGTCTAGGTGGGCCCCTCATGGGCCTATTGTGTCGAGTGCGGTATCCATGTGAATCATAGGTGGGGGAGCATCCATCTGGACTAACATTCACGTGGTTTGGTGGGTCTGCGCAAGTGTGTGACGTCACTTCCGGTTTGGGTGAATGGGGCGTGACCTTTGGATATGTCTAGACTTGTCTGTGTCTCTCCGTGTCATGTACTGGGGTTTTTCTCTACAATGGCGTTCACGTGATTTGGTGGGTCTGCGCAAGTGTGTGACGTCACTTCCGGTTTTTTCAGAATGCTCAAACACTACCTCCAACTTTCCCGGCCCGGCCCGGCCCCGCCCCGGCCACAGCGCGCGCGCGCGCGTTATCCGGACGCGCGCGGGTTCTCCGGAAGTGCGCGTCATCACCGGCAGTGCGCGGAAGCATGTCGGATCAAAAGGTCAAAGAAAAGGGGATTGTAAATTAACCTGGGAAGGATGGGCAGTTCCATTTGGACCAATCAGCGGTCGAGAAAAAGAGCCAATGAGCGATCGATAAAAGAACCAATGGACGGGTACTAGGTACACGTCTACGCCTCCATCCGGGTACTAGGATGCTTTCGCCTACGTCCGCGCCTACATCCGGGTTCTTCTCAAGATCCGGGTTTCCCAGTGGATTTTTCCCGTCTTCCATCTGGGTACTGTGGTTTTACATCCGGGTTCTCATCTTACATCCGGGTTTTTCCATATTTAAAAATACATAGAACTTATAGTAATAAACTTAATCTATACGTGTTGGACGAGTCTTCACTCACCGTCTTCCTTTACACGCACCTCAATGAAATGCCCGCTCCAAACCTAGACCAAAACACGTACTTGGTCTGTGGGCTGATTTCATTGGCTCTCTATTTTACTATAGTGCTCTTGCATTCTAACATTGATGGGTTACATTTTGGCCCCATCCTACACCACTGATTTCAGTTTGACTGAATCTCCACATTGGGCATTTATGCATTATGAATAAAACATACAAGACAGGGTTTTTTGGTGAGATCTCATTTTTTTTATTCAGTGAACAACAACAACGTGAGAACAACCACGTGAAAACTGAAGCCCAGAACAAGGGGCTTGTACATTGAAAGAACTGAAGCCCAGAACAAGGGGCTTGTACATTGAAAGAACTGAAGCCCAGAACAGGGGGCTTTGTAAACTTAAGCCCAGAACAGCGGGCGTGTGTACATTGAAAGAATTCAAGCCCAGAACGGGGCTTGTACATTGAAATGATGGGCGGCCCAGTCATATACGAGTACATCGCGGTCCTCGGCCTTGGGGTACTCGTCAAACATCTGTACGATGGTAGATAAGGGTCTTCCCCGGCATCGATGGTACAGGTAAAACAAGCAATATTGTCCGCACACGCTACTGGTCAGGCTTTGCAACGTTTGACTGTTCCAACACCACGTCTCTGTGCCTTGATCCATGAAGTCTGTTAAATCGGGATGGAGGGGTGGCAGGCCGTACGGGTCAAAGTATTCGCCCTGCTGTTCTGTCAAGTACACGGCCACCCAATGTTCACCGGGCCGATCCATCGGGTCCGTGTTGAGAACGTAAGCAGCAGGATACATACGGTCTAATGGGAACACATCTCGGGCGAACACCCCTGGAAACACCATACGTGTCTCTGGGTCATTCTCCAGCACGGTGGTTATCTGGTCTGTATCCATGTTAGGTGGAGAAGTCACACAGGATGTTGCGCGCCTTGTCCACTTGAATGATGTTGTCAAACTCGGCGTAGCAGATCACATTGACGGTGATCCGGAGGGCTCGTTGAAAGTGGATTTCCAACCGTAAATTGCCTTGCTTGGCGAGGGCTAGCTGATGGTCGTTCTCTAAGGTAGGGGTCAAATCGAAACAGAACAACGTGTATCCGTTCCCGTAGTCCTCCCGACTGATGAAATTCCCTTCGTCCTGGTTGATTTGACCGGTGGCTGTAAACAGGCTCTGATAGGCTCGAATGAAATTCGGCGCCCAAAGTTCGGTGTTAAGGCCGTGGCTGGCACCTGTTGTCCATCCACATGCAGGGCCATAAAATTGATGCCGAAATGTTTAAAGTCAAACGGATTCTCTGGGTAGGCTCCACTGAAACTGGTATTTTCCACACAGGCCAGAATCAATCGCTTGGGTAGTTCCCCCAGGAACAGGTTTTCTTTGTTGGCGCTCATATTTCCAGCAGACACAGAGAACACTTTGGTTTGTACACGTCGGATAGGGTACTGGGCTGGTTTTGTTTCCAAGGCCTTCATGTGTCCCAATTGAACGGCTGGATTCGGTTTCACTTTTCGGACATACAGGACTGCGTCTTCGATGACAATCTTATAGTCAGCTGCATGCCCGTCTACGTTAGTGACCATCAAGGCGAAGGTCGGAGGCGCCCGTATCAGTCGGATTTTGATGGGGAGCTTGTTCAAGAGGTATCGGTCTTGCATGAACATCTCTGCGTGCAGTCGACCCATGAGATCCACCGCGACGCCGTTCGCGGTCAAAGCCTTCCGTTTGCTATATCCCGTATTGTCGTTCTCTGCGCCCATGTGCTCGGCTTTGTCCTGGTAGAATAAAGCGGCCGTCAGTTGAGATTTTTTAGCCT
>JAVTVY010020729.1:0-83926 GCA_036873755.1 Hanleya hanleyi
CACAGTACAGTCTTCTTGTTACCCTATTCTAAAGCACATACCAGGAATCTAACGATATACTTATATGCTGTTGATATATTGTATTGCCAAATGTCACATAAATATTAATAATGAGAAATTCGAGAAATTTTATCAACAAAGAAGCATCCCATGAATGACATCCCTTGTATGTAGGAGAGCTAAAGAATGTTTTGTGGCTTCTGACATTCATATATCGGCGATCAGTTTTCTTGAACTCCGACACTATTAATGAACTAAGACGGACAATAAGGTCCTAATGAGGGATTGCAGTATAGAGAGTCGATAAACCCCATGTCGATACATGTCTGTACGGTACGTGACCTCTAAGTTCTTCCGTGAGACATTTTGAGTTTTTCATACAAAGCATTATTTGACTCTACTACATACTAGGCATATCATGCATCGAATGTTTTCTTGTTCATAGAATTATAAATTTGAATTGAATTTCTCATTGATGATATTCATGTGAAATTTGACAACACATAAATCAACAGTATATATGTATTCCAATCGTTACTTATTGTGTACGCCTTCTGGCTGACCTTTACTTGTTCTCTAAAAATACGATTAATGCAGATGCTTTTCAAAAACCCACCAATTCAAAGCCCATTCGCATTCACCAAACTCTATAAGACGATGTACTTGCTGTAGATAATCGCTATGAAAATGATGAAGTGAAGGATATACATGTATGTCTACCTACAATGGATTTGAGGAAACTACAGATAGCGCTAACGGCACATCATATTTAGACATACATGTATCTAGATAACGAGTTTACAATAAAACTCATGGATGAAGAATACTGATCAAGGATACGGATTTGATATTTTTGGAATATGATGATGACTGTTGGTCGCTTCTCTCTCGCAGACAACTAACCTATGTATTTGTACACTGTGATTTTTACCTTTGTAATTTGATGCTGCTATACAGGAGAGGTCTTGGAATTATTAACGCGGTAATTCTTTAACGGACAACGGCTGAATATTGAAACACGGATTAGACTCCTGTATTTCTTACAATACATACTCAATGATAACATGTGTAAGTGAAGCTCCAACATGAACAGGTGCTGGAAACACTTGAGTCAAAACGTTATGTACTGGTATAAGTAGTAGGGAATGAAGAAATGGAGTAATATTGACCCCTGTTTGACCTCTTGTTTGTGGAGGATTTGTGGAGGGTGCCACTGTCCCGTATGACGTCACTTCCGGTCTGGGTGATTTGGGGGTGTGTATTCCTCCGCGGTAATCATGGTAATGCGGTCTGGCGGTGATGCGGTCGGGGGAAAAAGCTTCCGCGGAGAAAAAATAGTCCCCAGACTTCAAATACGTTGCTTGGTCCGATGGAGTCGTATGAGGTATCAAAGTGAAGCATTCGTGAAGGGGTATCTGACAGGATGGGTGTGGGGTTGAAATATCGTCATTCTGCGCATGCGCGGTGGACCAAGGGTATGGAAATAGACGTTTTGGGGTCTACCGGAGTCCCTAATGGTTCGATGGAGTCGTATGAGGTATCAATGTGAAGCCTATGTGAGGGAGCATCCCAATGGGTGGGTGTGGTTTTTGGAATAAGGTCATTCTGCGCATGCGCGGTAGACCAAGGGTATGGAAATAGCCGTGTTGGGATCTAGGGGAGCCACTAATGGGTCGATGGAGTTGAGTGAGGTATCAATGTGAAGCCTATGTGAGTGGGCATCCCAATGGGTGGGTGTGGTTTTTGGAATAGGGTCAATCTGCGCATGCGCGGTAGACCAAGGGTATGGAAATAGCCGTGTTGAGATCTAGGGGAGCCACTAATGAGCCGATGGAGTCGAGTGAGGTATCACTGTGACGCCTAGGTGAGGGGGCATCCGACTGGACTAGTGTCTCGGCCGTTGTCTACATTTTGCGCATGCGCAGACAGGCAATTGTGGGAAACGGGTGTGGAAATAGACGTTTTTGCGGTTTAGGTGAGCCACGAGGGGTCCGATGAAGTCGAGTGAGGTATCAAAGTGAAGCATTCGTGAAGGGGCATCCAGTCATGGATGGGTGCATGTAAAATGAGGGGTTTGACGTCACTTCCGGTGTGGGTGAATGGGGCGTGGATAGGAATGCATGTACCGACCTGTCTGTGGGGAGTTTTTTTCCCCGGCCCGGCCCGGCTCGGCCCGCCCCGGCCGCAGCGCGCGGGGGTGATCTGATGCCGCAGCGCGCGCGCGCGCGGGGTGATCTGATGCCGCAGCGCGCGCGTCATCATCGGCACTGCGCGGATGAATGTCGGATCTGTATTATGCAATCGGATAGTGGTTGTCGTGAAAAACAACAAGTTCAACAATGTTTATATAGTTCATTATCCCCAATGTTACATCATACCCAGGCTGGGGGAGCCGCCCTGGGTATGTTTAGTATGTTCACAGCAAAACAATTTGAAATATCAAACACCATGTTTTATTATTTAACGCATTGTCACATTAAGTACAAGTGTTTACTGAGCTCAAGTCAACGATCAGCATGTAGACATAGAGAGTATGTACGGCATGGTATTCATCAGTGCACGGGTGACGCATTCAACCGATAGGGGTGGTCGGTCAGCTTGGTAAGGAAAAACGTGACATTGGTTACCCTCTCTACCACCCGTTAAATGTTGGGGCGTTGACGATGTGCCCATCTCAAGGCATCCACGGTGTCCAGTATCTCCAGCATCGTCTCTAGTGACCCCCGGTTAATGATGGTGACCGGCTGGTCAAACACATGGTTGTTGGCACTGGGATAACAATACCGTAACTGGTCCGTCTTTTTGTGACGTAAGATGTACCCGAAAGCGACATTCAATTTGAAGGCCGTAGTTTGATCGTTGAAGATGGCTTCCACGTAGCTGCGTAGACGGGTGCGGTTGGTCAGTGGGAAATTGTAGATATCTTGAATAGGGGAATGAGGGTGGAAACAGTACCGTGTCATGGACCAATGGCGCCGATCGACGTCACTCACTGGATGGTTGTCCTGTAAGAGATCGCTAGGAACATTTATGGGCTCGACCAGAAAATGTTCGATGTTGTCAGGCGTATGACTCGAAACCGTAACGCTGGGGTCCGGCTGGATATCCAGGCTCTTCAGAACTGTGGGTATAGGCGGGCTCTCCGTCATCGCATCACCAGTGGCGTTCGTCTCCCCGGGCTTATCTTCACTGGGTCTGACCTTCCGTGGCTCCTCTTCAGTAGGAGGTTGTCGCTCATGCCATGGGGGGCATGAATCAAACGTTGGTGTCGCAGCAACTGACTGGTCAGTTTGAAAAGCCGACCACAATCCTCGCATGGACGCTTGGGTGGCCCATGAATTGAACGTTCATGGCGCAGTAAAGCATCTTCCCGATTAAATGACCGTGCGCAGGTTATACAAGTATACCGTCCGCCGTTGTGGATGGAGGACTCGTGTCGTCGCAAATCTTCTGGGCGAGTAAACAGCTTCTGGCAAGTAGTACAAGTGAACATCTTGGTGGTTGACAGAGTGTCTGATGAAACGGCCAGGCCGCTTTCCTTTTATAGCACGCTAGCTGGTGATCTATTTTTAGCACACTCACTTCAAGTACCTCCAAGTCGAGGACCGAGATGTACTGGTGTACGACTGAGCCACATTGAGTACGTGTATGTGTTTGTGTTTGAGTCCAGCCGTGCACCATGTCGAATTACGCACTCGATGGATAGGTGTGCCATCACTCACTACTACTGGACTATGATAGCCATCCTTGATGCTCGGGCTATGGACCACGAGCGCTCACGCCGGAATCAGCGACGGCTGATTGGCCTAGTCATGGTCTGTGTCCTATTGACGCTGGCGCTGTGGCATTGACTGTGGGACCTAACTATAAATATGAGGGTCAGACACAGTGTGCATCATTCACCGATCGTCATTGGGTCAACCATGTCACCAGTTCTACTAGCCATCCTTCCCCTTATACCACGGGTGGGGTTACACGTCTATGAAGACAAAGTCACCCTCGTGGAAGACCGTGGACATGTTTGCTGGTCGCGCGCTGAGACCGTATCGAATACGGTTACGCTACACCGTGACGACTGGACCAAATTTAAACGGGTGTTGAGCGGCGAGCTCGACGGACACCTCATCCACATAGACAATGCCATCTACGTACACCGTTGACCCTTCTTTCCACGCCTGGGCCGCTACCAAGACCGTACGCGAGGCTTCACCCTAGACCCCGATCTGTGGACAGCCTTCGAGAAAGTGGAGCCTATCGTGGACCAGCTGTTTACACCGGACGTGCGGTCATCAGACGAGTTGGAGTGGGCTCGTGCCCTGAGAGAAGCGGCGGCAGAACCCAATGAACAAATGTCTAGCCATGAACCAGACGACGATGCCATTGATTACCCGGCTAGACTCAGTCAGCCCAGTGACATGACCACCTGATCCTTTGATCTCACGGGGTTCGCCCTATAAATACGAGAGACAGTCAAATCTGGTACCATTCACGTACTGACCATGGCGGAGCATATGATACTGGCGTATCTCAGCTTGACCCCCGAGGTTTTCCTGCACGTTTATGCGGATACGGTCGATATCATGGAGGAGGTGGGAGACATCTGTGATGCGGATCCTACACAACCGTGCCCGGCCCATATTCGTCTGTCCCGGGAGGGCTGGACCAAATTCAAACGGGTGTTGTCTGGTGAACTGGACGGCGACCTCATCCACTTGTGTCACGATGTGTACATCCGACGCGGCCCTTTCTTTGCTCAATTGGCTCGGCTAGATGGGGGTACAGGGCATTTTACCCTTCACCCTGATCTATGGTCTGCATTGGAAGATGCCGTGGTAGATGTGGATCAAGTGCTTATCAAGCGGTCATCAGACGAGTTGGACTGGTCACTTACCATGGACACTGTGGAAGCCAACGAAGGAAATCAGAAGGAAACTCCGGCCCAAGATATACCGTTATAAATAAACGATAGAGCCAGGATCCATCATCATTTGTCACCATGAAGCGCTGGGGGAGGGTGTTGGATAACTTATACTACAGTCGCGACAGCCCGGCGGCATATAGTGCATTGTCGGCTCTCTATCGAGCGGCCAAACCCCAAGGGATACAACGTGCTCAAATCCGAGATTGGTTAAGAAAACAAGACACCTATACCTTACATCGATCTGTCCGTCGCCATTTTCTACGGAACCGGGTCATCGTGGGAGGAATAGATGCCCAGGGGCAAGCGGATTTGGTCGACGATATGAGCGCCTTTGCCAAACACAACGATGGGAATCGGTATATCTTGACGTGCATCGATATCCTGTCGAAGTATGCGTGGGTGGTAACCATCCGGACGAAAACGGGGGCGAATCTCATAGCGGCGTTCAAAGACATCTTCAAGACCGGGCGCACACCTTTGTATTTGCAAACCGACGAAGGCACGTAATTCCTAACAGATCGTTCCAACAGTTTCTGAAAGCCCAGAAGGTGTTTTTCTTCCATACGCACAACGAGACCAAGCCTTCCGTGGTGGAAAGGTTCAACAGGACATTCAAAAGCCGCATGTATAAATATTTCACCTATAAGAATACAAGGCGGTACATCGATGTTCTCCCGAAACTTGTGAGGGGTTGCAATCGAGCCTATCATCGGAGTATAGAGAGAGCCCCAAATACCGTGACCCAACGCAATGAAGCCCAAGTCCGGCGTGTCTTGTACCCCAGGCAATCGCAGCGAACGCCGAAGGCGGTGTACAAGGTCGGGAACCCTGTACCGATCAGTAAAGTCAAGGGCAAGTTCGAGAAAAGTTACTTGCCCAACTGGAGCGATGAGCACTTCCTGATTAAACGGCGCCTACCCCGACAGCAGCGAGTCTATGAACTGGAAGATCTTCATGGGGAACCGTTGCTAGGGACGTTTTACGAGACGGAATTACAGCCTGTCGTAAAAACACAGCAAGACTACTACACGGTGGAGCAGAAAACGGAACGTCGACGTGGCAAACTGTTTCATTTCGTCAAATGGCAAGGCTGGCCCAGTTCCTTCAATTCCTGGGTCGCTGCCAACCATGTGAAACGACTATAGAGCCAGACATCACTGCCGTCATCCTTCATTCCACGTCCGACCACAGTGCTATGGACAAACAGCAGCTGCCTCTGAACACAGCGTCTCCCAAAACGCGCAAAGCGGAAGTGGGCTTTGTGGTGATAGTGCTAACCCTGCTGAGTGTGTTGTACGGAGGTGTGTTTTACGACGTAGCCTATGTCAGCACGCTACTTAACCAACTGAGAACACCAGCTGTGAGTGGAACCAGTCTACAGATAGCACCAGTCACCCTCGTATCGAGCCCAGTCACCACCACACCCCGTGTACAAGCCACAACGAGCTCCACACCAAGCTCCACACCTACACCAAGTACACCCACTACGTCTGAAAACCCACCGGATTTCATCCCTCACACTGAACAGACAACGACGACCGACGTTATACCCACCACCATCATCACTCGCAGTGAACAGACAACGACGACCGACGTTGTACCCACCACCACCACTCCAGTTCACTCGTACCAAATTTACAAGAGCGGGTTACCACGACAGCGGATACAGCTCAAACCATGGACCCTCGGTGGCAGCATCCCTTCACTTGCGTCATCGCAGGACCGACGGGTTCCGGCAAAACGCACTTCGTCAGGAAGCTCCTTCAATACGCCAACAGCATGATCACCCTACCCATTGCCCGAGTCGTGTGGTGTTACGGAGAATGGCAGGCAGCGTATGCAGCAATGCCCCACATCACGTTCGTGGAAGGCCTACCTAACCTGGCCGATTTGGAACCCGACACCTTGGTGGTTCTGGATGATCTCATGGCGGAGACGGATGCGCGGGTCACCCAACTCTTTACCAAAGGCAGCCATCATCGACGGTTCAGCATCATCTACATTGTGCAGAATCTGTTCAGTAAAAACAAAGAACATCGGAACAGCAGCTTAAATGCCCACTACCTGGTGGTCTTCAAAAACCCGAGAGATACCACTCAACTGCTGCACCTGGCGAGACAGATATATCCCGGCCGCACACCGTTTGCGTTGGAAGCCTTTAAAGATGCCACAACCCCTCAGCACGGGTATATGCTCTTCGACCTCAAGCAAGCCATCCCCGACCACCTTCGACTACGGACCGGCATCTTTCCCGGAGAGACCCACCACGTGTACATGCAAAAATAATGTAAACACATCCACAGTGGCTCTCCCAGCTGGGCTGTGTGTGTTTGATGATGGAGATAATAAAAAGAATGAATACCATAGCATGGTTGACTTTGTCTCTGTTCTCTGAGGTAGATAAAAAGGGCAGAGTTGTGGGTTCAAGCATTAGTTGTACATGATGTCTGCGCGAGTACGGAAGCACACTCCCACGCTCCGTGTATTGAAGACGGCCCCACCCGAGTTGGTCCGAACCATTGTACGCGGTGCGGACCCTGACCGTGTACGCTGTCTGTGCGAGATCGGGTACAACCTGTTAAAGGGCAACGTTTCACTGACTCTGGCTCAGGAGACCAAGTTGACCAAGCATAAGACAGGTCTCCGAACCCTAGTCCAGAAGCGGGTCTCTCAAACACAACAGAAAAAGGTGTTACAGAAAGGCGGCTTTCTCGAGGCCATCTTAGCATCGTTGGCCGCTTCCGCGTTGGGTCCAGTATTGGGTGGACTCTTCGGCCGGCAATGAACCACACGAAAAAAATGGTCCTCGTCGAACCACGGTTCATACAAAACCTCCAATCGCCCTACCCTGTGCCACCTACGGTGAAGACCATAAACACCCTCGATGGAGAGATGCAACAGATCTTACAGAGACCAGGGTTAAGCGACAATGAGAAAGTACAACGGTACAATGAGACGCTTCAACGGTACATGCCGTTCATGGACCAATACAACACCTTCTCTACCCCTGCTCCACCACAACCACCACCATGTGACACACTGCCGATCTCAGCACCGCTCCAATAGCCGCCATTACCAGGGGTACCTCCCACAGCCCCACAGTGGGTGGAAGACGAAGTGCTGAAGAGTGTACCTGCATCGTTCAAGAAACAATCTGGCCTGGTATTACAACGGATGAAACAGAACCCTAACATGACTTGGAATCAGCGATACGGATTTGATATTTTGGAACATCATGATGTCTTGCCGGCATCATTGAAAACTGTTGACCGCTTCTCTCTTGCAGGAAACAAGCCTATGTTTATGTATACTTTTGTCTTTTTGAATTTGGTGCTAATACTGTTATATGGAAATGGAATAGGTCTTTGGATTATGGACGCGGATATTCTCTAATGGACGACGGCTGGATTATGAATGACGGACTAGACGCTTGTAATAGAATCAGGTGGTCCCCGGGACCCACATGACGGATTTATTGAATGACCTGATGTGTCAACGCAGGTCGCACACGGATCCTCGAGGATGGGTGGTCTTCGCTCAAGGCTTGAAAGACATGCATGTACTACAGGAATTGGTGAGGAATCCCCACCGCTGGGCCTTTATGCAACGGCCCCAGCAATCGCCGAGCCCCAGCAATCGCCGAGTCGCCCACTACCTTCTTGGGAAGCCGAATGGGAACCGGAGTCACCCCCCAAAACACCACCACCACAACGGGCACCTTCTTTTCATACCTTTAACAAACCATCCTCGGTCAGGACACCCCACATCTCCAGACCCGTGACACGTAGCAAGTCACCGCGACGAACACGACGCCGAACACAACCGCCCAAGGCGTGGAGCACCTATTAAAGCCAACAGCAGCAGCAGGACAGCTCAGTCGCCATGTTTTGCCTCACCCTACCCAGTAACAGTTCGCTGGATGTGTTTCCTGACAACACCTTGGCCAAGTACGTCACCCAGTTACTGCAACCGTTGCATTTCCTGGACGCTGGGAATGTGGCCTCGTGGGATATCCAATACCCTTACTCGTGGTACAACGTGCGAGCCAATGAAGTGTGGTACGAGGTGACCTACGAAGGCAAAAACACCCGACTCACCCTCCCCGAAGGCCAATACGATACCCCCAAGGAGTTCATGGGTGGGCTGTCAAGATTGCATTATAAGGCTCTACGGGAGGTCACGAATACTTCAAAACCCATCAAATCCTTTCACTTCAAGTATCACGTGGACTTCGATTACAAAGCACACAACGACAAGGCACAGATCCTTCTCACCGCCAACTGAGTGTCATACTGAATCCTATCCTACAGCAAATGCTGGGCCTCGCTCACGCGACCTACACGCATGGCCAGATCCCGATGGATATGAAGTCGGGTATGTATGGACTCTACGTCTACTCGGACGTAGTCGACAACCACATCGTGGGCGATATCAACACACCTCTGTTACGGGTGGTGCCCATTAAAAAGTCGTATTGAGATCAAGTCACCCACAGTTTCACCCACATGCTCTACCTACCCGTACGACAAACCGACATCAACACTATCACGGTGGATATAAGAGATGACACGGGACGACCGGTGGCATTCGATTGCGGAAAAGTGGTGCTGACACTTCATTTTCGACAAGCACGTGCTCCCCATTTTGTATAATGAAGGTGCCTTACGAGTGCGATGCACGCAGCTATGTGGACTATTATGCCCAACAGGCCAGGGGTGGCCTTCCCGTCTTTAGTGGTGCACGCATGCAACGAGGACATGGGCTGGGGAACATACTCGGGAGCATCGGCAAAACGTTCCTGCCCTTGGTGACGCGTGGGGTGAAAGCGATCGGCAAACAAGCGGTACGCAGTGGACTGCAAGTGGCCGGTGATGTCTTGGGGGGTACGGCCCCCAAAGAATCCTTGAAACGGCGGGTCAAAGAAGCGGGAGGCGTCTTGATCGCCAAAGCACAACGCACCGTAGGGAATAAAAGACCTGCACCACCGAGACCACGCACCAGTCGACGACCGACCCAGCGACGACGCACATCGAAGACCCAGGATATCTTTTCTTAAACATGTCCTTGATCCACGCAGAGTCCTGCCCCTCCACCAACAGTGAATTTGATTTGTGGACCGTCCCGCCCACACAGACCAGTGCCGAACAAGGATTATGGGTGGAGCATCTCCCGCTCTCCAGCATCAACGAAACAGGGCCCATCGAGTTCACCATCAGTAATGCGGATACGGCCTATGTGGATTTAGCCCATACATACTTGTATGTGAAAGCCAAGATGGTCAATAGGGATGGCTCCAGAATCATCCAAGCTGCAACGGTGGGCCCGACGAATCTCTGGCTGCACTCGATGTTTCAACAGATGGATATATTTCTCAGCGACAAACTCATCAGTGACTCGACCAACACGTACCCCTATCAAGCCTACATCGAGACGCTGTTGTCGCATGGACGAAAGGCTAAAAAATCTCAGCTGACAGCCGCTTTATTCTACCAGGACACACCCGAGCACATGGACACGGTGGACAATGAAGGATATAACAAACGGAAGGCTTTCACTGCGAACGGCGCTTCGGTGGATCTCATGGGCCGACTGCACGCAGACATCTTCATGCAAGACCGGTACCTGTTGAACAAGATCCCTATCAAAATCCGACTGATACGGGCACCTCCGACCTTCGCCTTAATGGCCAGTAACGTAGAGGGACATGCAGCTGACTATAAGATTCAAGTTCAAGTAGACAAGGCGCGCAACGTCCTGTGTGACTTCTCCACCTAACATGGATACAGACCAGATAACCACCGTGCTGGAGAATGACCCAGCGACACGTATGGTCTTTCAAGGGGTGTTCGCCCGAGATGTGTTCCCATTAGACCGTATGTATCCAGCTGCTTACGTTCTCAACACGGACCCGATGGATCGGCCCGGTGAGCATTGGGTGGCCGTGTACTTGAGAGAAGCGCAGGTCGAATACTTTGACCCGTACGGCCTGCCACCCCTCCATCCCGATTTAACAGACTTCATGGATAAAGGCACAGAGACGTGGTGTTGGAACAGTCAAACGTTGCAAAGCCTGACCAGTAGCGTGTGCGGACAATATTGCTTGTTTTACCTGTACCATCGATGCCGGGGTAGAACCTTATCTACCATCGTTCAAATGTTTGACGAGTACCCCAAGGCCGAGGACCGCGATGTACTCGTATATGACTGGGTCGCCGATCATTTCAATGTACAAGCCCCGTTCTGGGCTTAAGTTCTTTCAATGTACAAGCCTCTTGTTCTAGGCTTAAGTTTACAAGCCCTCTGTTGTGGGCTTCAGTTCTTTCAATGTACAAGCCCCCTGTTCTGGGCTTCAGTTTTCACGTGGTTGTTCTCACGTTGTTGTTGTTACTGAATAAAACAAAATGAGATCTCACCAAAAAAAACCTGTCTTGTGTGTTTTCTAAATGCATGAAACTGGCTTTGAGCACCGTATTAACCAATCAGTGGCCTAGAATGGAGCCAAAGGTAACCTATCCATGTCCAGAAAACATTACCCGGGTGTACAAACACCCGGATGTAGGCGCGGAAGTAGGCGAAAGCATCCCAGTACCCGGATGCAGGCGCAGACGTGATCCCGTCCATTGGTTCTTTTTATCGATCGCTCATTGGCTCTCTTTCTCGACCGCTGATTGGTCCAAATATAACTGCCTATCCTTCCCAGGTTAATTTACAATCCCCTTTTGGGGTTCAAGCTCTGTATATCGATGTCGCAATCAATTGAGCGAGGTATCAATGTGAAGCCTATGTGAGGGAGCATCCTACGGGGTGGATGTGAGGTCGGAATATCGTCATTTTGCGCATGCGCATGCGCGCACTGCCGGTGATGACGAGCGCGCGCGCTGCGGCATCAGATCACCCCCGCGCGTTGCGGCCGGGGCGGGCCGGGCCGGGCCGGGCCGGGCCGGGGAAAAAACCCCCACAGACAGGTCGGTACATGCATTCCTATCCACGCCCCATTCACCCACACCGGAAGTGACGTCATACCCCTCGTTTTACATGCACCCATCCATGACTGGATGCCCCTTCACGTATGCTTCACTTTGATACCTCACTCGACTTCATCGGACCCTTCATGGCTCACCTAAACCGCAAAAACTTCTATTTCCACACCCGTTTCCCACAATTGCCTGTCTGCGCATGCGCAAAATGTAGACAACGGCCGAGACACTAGTCCAATCGGATGCCCACTCACCTGGGCGTAACAGTGATAACTCACTCGACTCCATCGGCTCATTAGTGGTTCACATCGATCCCAAAACGTCTATTTTCATACCCTTGGTCTACCGCGCATGCGCAGAATGACCCTATTCCAAAAACCACACCCACCCATTGGGATGCCCCCTCACATAGGCTTCACATTGACACCTCATACGACTCCATCGAACCATTAGGGACTCCCCTAAACCCCAAAACGTCTATTTCCATACCCTTGGTCCACCGCGCATGTGTAGAATGACGATATTTCAACCCCACACCCACCCCATCAGATGCCCCTTCACGTATGCTTCACTTTGATACCCCATACGGCCCCATCGGACCATGCAACGTATTTGAAGTCTGGGGACTACATTTTCTCCGCGGAAGCTTTTTCCCCCGACCGCATCACCGCCGGACCACATTCCCATGATTACCACGGAGGAATACACACCCCAATTCACCCAAACCGGAAGTGACGTCATACGGGACTGGTGGCACCCTCCACAAATCCACCACAAGAGGTCAAACAGGGGTCAATATTACTCCATTTCCTCATTCCCCACTACTGGTATAGCTATGAGAACTTTTACCGCTGGAACGAGACAGTTGGCGACACCAGATATTTGATATTTAATCGTGTTCATCAACTTTGTCAGTTTTCGTTATACGAGATCTTGCGTTTGTAAAAAACAAATTCTCAAACTTTTTTCTAAATTTCATTTATGACTACCAAGGATTTTTATACAATCTAGCTTTGACAAAGATAATTTCTCACTGATTAGAGGGACATGGATTATGACGAGATGATATAATCACTAAATAGTTTGGAAAACTTGCCTTGAAAAGTATTTTAAATAGGTCATTATGACAGCCGATTTTATATCACTGTAAATTTCATTTGATTTTGTTTTTCAAAAGTTAGATCTTTTGTTCTGAATATGCATAAAGTTCACTGCTGTTTTTCCAATCATTGATATGTTTTGCATATATATATTGCATGGCAACAGTCTAACATGTATAAAGTTTCAGCTTGATTGATTGTTTCTTTTAATATATTTAAACTATATTTCTAGTGCGCTCTAGATACTATATGAAATCTTTCACCAGATGAAATATTGAATTAATTTATGAGCAGAAAATATAACCAAATCACAACCTATAACGTTAAAAGGTAATTTTTCCGAATCTGAGACACAAATTTAACGTTTGACAGACCAATTTCGACTGCAACAGATACACCGAATTTCAGGATCCTGGGATAAATATTATAAATAAACACTGTAAATCTGGAGAATCTAAGAGCATGCGAAAAATCACCATTTAGTTTTCACGTCCATGAGCACGGTTACTGTAGGACCCATATTAAATCTAGAATTAAAATATTTATAATTCGAATGCGAACTTACGGTATTTTCTTCGCCAACTGACAGGTCTAATGTTGCACAATGAACCGAGTAACAAATCAGAAATGGCAGTCCTTAAATCACATCGCTTGCCACGATCTGCATTCGTCAATTTAGGAGAGGATAAAATGTTGGCCCTTCTGTTCACTAGCAGCTCAACAAATACTGTTTTACCACATAGATCGCGTAGATTTACGACCACAACTTCCTTGTTAGATACTTCAATGTCAACGTTTGATCGTGGACTATTAATCAATCAATACAGCACGTGTTCACACGGGATAACTTCCTGCTAAGTTATACATGACACCGACACTTTGATCTAGATGGGACTAAAATTACATTTAATGTTGAAACCCTAGGGCATAATGACATAATTATATAACTATTATAATAATTGAAGAAGAAACACTATTTCTGATAAATAACTACTGTGATGTAGAATTGTCAGTCAATCAGTATGTAATTTTATTCGTATTATTTCGTTTCTGAAGTGTGTGTTTGCTATGTAATGCTATCGTAAATTATAAGCAAAGATATTTCACAATTATACAAATTTTGATGAACGAATAACTCAGGATCTGTATAAAAGAAGATCCTATGAGCGTCAATATACGTTCGAACAACCTAATTAATGCTGCACAATGCTGAACAGATGCGAATGAAAGCAAGTTAGAGGACATCAGGAAATACACTTGGTAATCATGAGAAACATGTAGATGTATGCATACTTTTGTACCTCAAACAAATGACTATGGATACGAATCGTATTCTCGGGTTTGAATATGATGTGCCGAAAGAAGCTTTTTCGCGGAGTCATATGGTTGCTTTTAAGTCACCACCTCTTGTATTTCGCTCCAATTTTATTATCTGTATACGGTAGGATTCTGCTCGTGGAATGTTAGTTCCCAATGCTCGCCCTCTGTATATGTCACTCAACAAATATACATGTATGTAGGCTTCTTGTTTTGGTGGGAAGTTCTTACCCATGTTGGGGCTTTTATTCCATCAGGCGTCCTCTCTGTTCATTCATTAACATCAGACGAGTTATTTGAGCTGATATGTCATCACAGCTCCCGAGCTAGCGCATCTAATTCCGCTTAAGCCAGTGTTAGGGGCCGTGTGGATACTTCATAGTTTCCACATGAACAGCTGTAATAAACGCGCGGCTGAGATACTAAAGCTACGACCGAGAATCCATCGTATTCAGGTCTGAATTTGATGTGCCGAGGGAAGCTTCCCTGTAGAGTCTTATGGTTGCTTTTTAGTCGCCAGACATCGCCACTTTTTCCCACCTCTCCAGTTAGTTTTGGACTCAAATGACCCTCGACTTACTCCCTCGAAAATATAACACCCAGCAACAATAGGTGTATAACAGCGGCAAAACAGGCTTGGAAACGATTCGGGCGAAATTATCCAATCCCAAGTGATAACACAAATATGTGGAAGCTCTCTTTCACAAATATTATGTATCAAGTCAGATTTGCGAAATTGAAAAACAAAAGAAAATTTGTTTGTAGACATGCGGATAACTGATTACCCTATTCTTGGAAGCAAAGTCAACAATTGATTTGACATTCATTAGATATCCGTGCATAATCGACGAAGTGTTACGTTAAGACAGTTGCTCTGACCTTTTTGTCGCCCCAAATCGTATCGGTCTCGGTGTCTCATTAGACTCAATAATGTTCCTTTTTCAAAGCATCCTCAATTGAATATTGAACATGATCGTTTTGCCGTTTATCTCTTTGAATACTCAGCCACGTACAGTCTAACCCTTCCAGGCCTGCGAAATGTCGCCTCCCCACTATTTATTTTCATTACACCTCGCGGTAGAAAGCCGAAACTTTCCATACTACATATCTGCGGCAAGCTTTTTTTTACCGATATTTTTTCTTCAATTTTTTCTCTGAAACACTAATTAATATGATCGAGAATAATTAGTTGAAGCACAATAAATTACTTTTATGCCCTTTTAGGCAAGTACAATCCCAAAAAAGCAGAGAAAAATGACTTTACCCATAATCATATGTACCAAGGAGTGTGCAAATAATCTGAAAATGACACAAATGAGATTCAGGAAAATTTCAGCCCTCTGCAGTTTATTTCGTGATATTCAAACTTTTTCCAGTAAATAAGTAACAACAGCAACAACAGGTCTAACCACTTAAATCTATTTGGCGTGGGGGCATCTGGTGGGGGAGGGGATTATGCTCCCCACCACGACAAATAGGTTAAGTAGACTCGATAGCCTGCCATGCTGTTGCTTTTTCTCATTTGCTGGGAAAAGTTTGAATCACGAAATTAACAACTCATAGCGAGCTTAAACTTAACATATATAATTCAGGCTATTTTGATACCGTGGAAAATTTTTACATTGTAAAACTCATTTGAATAAAAAATTCAAAAGCGAAATCTGTGTACAAAAATGGGCAACGGTCAGAATCGTTCTAAACATGTTTCGTGCACATGTGAAATTTGTCTCCAAATGATAGTGTATATGAAGAAAATACATCAAAATCAAAACCCATAACGTCAATACGTGATATTTCGAAATCCATACGATTCTATTTAGCTGTCTAGAGTACGTTGTACCTCAGTCACGCTTTGATTGTGACTTTTCATAGGGGCATTATGAGGATCTCGAAATATATGGGTTCATACGGCCCTTAGCCCCAGGTTAAGCAGAATGAGACACAAGTTGACCATAGATCTTTCATGCTACGCTCGTATTTGCAATCAGCATGCGATATGTATCGCCAAATTTGAGAAACTTTGAGAGGAGGCGATTGATGGTATAGCCTATTTCATGAGTTTCTGAGATAATGTTTTGTGACGCTGATTAAAATAGTCACATTTAACACAGGATATAGCAAATGCTACTAGGCCAGATAAGAATGAAACTCTTGAAATGATATTGTGTAAGAGCAGACTAGAAATAAGCCGTTTAATTTCCACATCTCTGTTGGACGCTACGGTATGATTCATATTTAAAACTACAGTCTCATTATTTAGTATAGGAATTGTAAATTATTGTTATCACCAAAGGAACTATCTAACCTTGCCTATTAAAGCCGAGTAATAATTCAGAACTGATAGCTGTCATATTTTCCACTTACCTTGACTCGTATTCGTCGCGAGAAAACAAGTGTTTTCGTTTCTGGCAACCACCTAGTCAACAATTACTACATTGTACATAGACCAAAAATAAAAAAAAATACTAGATCAAATGTACGATTACAACTTCCCTAAAAGATAACGCAATTTTAGAGTTTGCTTGTGGACCATGTTTCAGAATGTATACAAACGGGATAACTTCCTGCTAAATTACACAGAATAAACATGACAGATAAACCATATTATATAGGTGAGCAGCTCTGGTTATTGAAAATATAGCGAATATTTGATACACATCAACTCTACCTGGCCTGGGGGGAGGGGGGGACATGCCGTCCCCCTGTTGGTTTTTTCTCGTATCTCCGGAACGATCACAAATTGAGAGTTGAAACTCCGTGACTTTTTTAGATTTAGATTTACATATTGGGATCATTTTGAGCCTATTTGCATAACCCCCCGAGGAGAAGATCATGGGAAAATTCAAAATGGCGCCCATATGGGGTACCGGAAAAGTGATGTTTTCGTTATATTTCTTCAAAATTCTTGCTTTTCTGTATGGAAAAGTGAGTAAAACCTATTTTATTTCATATCAGATTATTATTTACTAATTTCTAATGCAGTTTTGACGAAGAAAAGCAAAAATAAAAAAAATCGAAAATTCTGACCGAAAAATCGTTCAAAAATGTTCTTTTTGAAAATGACGTCACAGTGACGTCATCATGCCGGCCATCTTGGATTTTTTTTTTACACTTTCTTGTAGAGCTTGAACCAAATTACAACGCATATAAAGGAAGTGGGAAGAGGTGCCGACATGCTGACAGAGTCACATGACTCCACAGTAGTCTTCTGGTTACCCTATTTTAAAAGCACATACCAAGAATTTGACGATTCGGGATATGTGTTGTATCTCAGGTACGCTTTTATTGAACCTGTTCATGTGGCAACTTGAATGACACACCACACGGACCCGAGCACCGGCATAAGCGGTATTAGATACACATCTAGAGAGCTATGATGGAAATCCTCTGTCAACTCGTATATTGGTAATTGGTGAGCAGTGTCGCTGTGACAACTCATACACTGGGTATTGGTGAGCTGTATCGTCGTCAGATGAAAACGACGGCATTTAACACAAAATACTAGTCTGTAAGGCCCGGTGTCGACCCAGCATCAACTTCCCACAATGCCAACATATATCAAGGACCAAAAGGTCTGTACAGGGGCGGGCCTCGGGGACGAAACGTCCATAAGCAGAATCTCGCCATATACAGGTAAAAATTACGACGCATATAACGGAAGCGGGAAGAGGGGCCGACATACTGACAGAGCCACATGACTCCACAGTATAGTCTTCCGGTTAACATATTCTAAAGCAGATACCAATAATCTGACGATTCGTGATACGTGTTGTGTCTCAGGTACGCTTTTGTTGTACCTGTTCATGTGGCAACTTGAATGACATGACCACCGGCATAAGCGGTATAAGATACAAATCTAGAGCGCTATGATGGTGCTATGAATATATAGAGTGGTAAGTTTCAACCCTCTAGCCTTAGCGATAGCGAAAATATATAGGGGGGTCATTTTCGGCGTCCCCCCCCCCCCCAGGCTGCGGTACACCCCAAATCTCCCAGGCCAGATAGGGTTAACAAAGCGACACAAATAGCCACATATCCACGTAATTTCCACACAGCTGACAGTATCACTTCCCATTTGAGCGACCACATAAACTCGTCCACTAAAACTGGTACGATGCCAACCGAGGCGGGAGCAGCAGTGGACGAGTTTTTCAAGAAAGGGAAGAAAGGTTATCAACGTTTAAAATATGTTTCTCAGTCAAGACATCCCGGTATCTTCCCATATAACCGTTTCCCGCCCCAGTGATTACAACACATACGAGAGATCCTGAAGGATCTTGGCGCCCACCATTGTCCGATAATTGTAAGCTAATGACTAGAGGATCTTTTTGTCCATTGTTACTAAGAACAAACGATTGATTTGTAATTTTGTTTACATAATTTCGAATCTGAGCGAAAAAGATCGGAAAAGGGACACTGAAAAACACCAAGATATAATCTAAGTTTCAGGAGTTTCAAGATTTCTAGAAACTGTACTTATGTCGGTTGTTATAATACAAGAGAAATGATCAAAGTTAGTCTGAAAGTGAATGTACATGTGCGGAGGATCCTTCGACTCAGTTTTGTAGTATTTTTTTTATTTATTTTTTGCACGTGTCATCATTGGGTACTGGAAGCGAGGACCAATCTCTTTGACACTTTGGCATGAGCTATGAAACATACTTAAGATTTTATAATTAGGAACGAATGCTAATTCTGTTCTGTTTACTGAGCTAGTTTGAGATATCTCTTTTAAGATACCATGCTCGAAAATAGTAAGATGGTACAATACTTAATACTGAAGGGATCCGGTCCACGCAGTAATGTTGAAACTTCGAAAGTGCCTGAATCCTGATTATCTCCTTTGGATCGAAACATGCATTAGTCTACAGTTGTCGAGTTGTGACATTGAGTCACACGAGTGACGTCCCTTCATGTAGTCGACCCGCCGGCAGACGAAAGGGTGGAGCAGTTCACTTGCTACTGCATGGACTAAAGAAAACTGATTTAAAATTTGAAGAAATACATTTTAATTCCGAATTATTTGAACTCCTTGATATGGAGGGTGAAGGTATGGATATTCTCCATAGTCAATGTATAGAATATGCCCCACCGTTTGATCTGCCGACTCTTGTGATGCAACATCACAACTCGAGAATACCGTATTAATTTGAAGCGTAACTTGGATTTTCGAATCAGACCAAAAAAGATATCTTGCACTACTAGGCCCCATGTGGGACCTGTGTATCAAATTTCAGAAAGATCCATGAAATATTTCCTGAGAATTCACGATAACAATGTTTCAAGGGGAAATTCAAGATGGCCGCCTTGTGGCCATATTGGATTTTCGATTCGGACCGAAAAAGGTATCTTGCACAACTAGACCATAAAGGGAACCTGTGTAACAAATTTGAGAAAGATCCATGCAGTACTTCCTGAGAAATCACCATAACAAAGTTGCATGGAAAATCCAAGATGGCCGCCTGTTGGCCATATTGGATTTTCGAATCGGACCAGAAAAGGTATCTTGCACAACTAGACGACAAGGAGAACCTGTGTACCAAATTTAACAAAGACCCATGCAGTAGTTCCTGAGAAATCACAATAACAATGTTTTATGGGGTAATCCAAGATGGCCGCCTGATGGACAAATTGAATTTTCGAATCGGACCAGAAAACGTATCTTGCACAACTAGACCCCACGAGGAACCTGTGTGCCAAATTTGAGAAAGATCCATGCAGTAGTTCCTGAGAAATCGCGATAACAAGGTTTCATGGGGAAATCCAAGATGGCTGCCTGGTGGCCATATTGGATTTTCGAATCGGACCAGAAAAGGTATCTTGCACAACTAGACCCCAAGGGGAACCTGTGCACCAAATTTAAGAAAGATCCAGGCAGTAGTTCCTGAGAAATCATGATAACAAGGTTTCATGGGGAAATCCAAGATGGCCGCCTTGTGGCCATATTGGATTTTCGAATCTGACCAAAAAGGGTGTCTTGCATAACTAGATCCCAAGGGGAACCTGTGTACCAAATTTGAGAAAGATCCATGTGTTAGTTCCTGAGAAATCACGATAACAAGGTTTCATGGGGAAATCCAAGATGGCTGCCTGGTGGCCATATTGGATTTTGGAATCGGACCAACAAAGGTATCTTGCACAACTAGATCCCAAGGGGAACCTGTGTTCCAAATTTGAGAAATATCCATGCAGTAGTTCCTGAGAAATCGCGATAACAAGGTTTCATGGGGAAATCCAAGATGGCTGCCTGGTGGCCATATTAGATTTTCGAATCGGACCAAAAAAGGTATCTTGCACAACTAGACCCCAAGGGGAACCTGTGTGCCAAATTTGAGAAAGATCCATAATGTAGTTCCGGAGAAATCGCGATAACAATAATTGTTACGGACGGACGGACTGACGCCCCGACTGACGGATGGACTGACGGACGACGGACGACGGACCACGGACGAAAAGCGATTTGAATAGCCCACCCTCTGGTGATGGTGGGCTAATAAGGGAAGTGGAAGAGGTGCCGACATACCGACAGAGTCACATGGCATCCCAGTATCTCTTTAGAGTGGATAGCTCCTGGGAGTAGTGGATTTGTGCGCCAGAAATGCAAACATTGAGGAAATCATTTCTGGACGATGGCTGGCTATTCAATTACAAGCGTCTAGTCCGTCATTCATATGAATGGTGCCTATGTCGGTATCACTATAACCCAAATTTTCATAGCCTTTTTATTCCCACATACTATTCAGAGTTAGCATTTCCGTTGATATGCTACACTGTAAAAAGTGGAAACATGTTTAACGTTTCATTTTGAGATGGGTAACATGTGAGATGCTTCATATTGCTACATGTTTCACCCTGTTTTTCATGAAAACATGTCTCAAAGACGTAAGATTACAGCTATTTGAGGGTTGTGACATGTTTCACTGGCGTTGCCGTTTCACTATAATGACCCGAATAGCCGTTTGAAACATCAAAGCCGAAACACGTACAACCAAGTCGCAAAGGCGACATGTCTCAAGGAACACAGTATAAAAGACAGATAATGCTGTCTGGTGCATGAAAGCACTAGTTTCCAAAAATTTATTTCTGGTCTTTAGCGATCGTGGATATATCTGTCGGTATTGAGAATAAACAGACCGACCATCATTTAATTGAATTATTTGCATCGTAATATAACTCTTCCAGGCCTAGGGTATTTGAGCCCTGCCAAGGCCTTGGAAGAGACTTAATTGCCACTAAATATTTTTTGACTTCTTGAGTCTAAAAGCCCCCACAATATATCTTGGAGTGCGCTCTGCTAGAAAGTGCAAAAAAAAAATCCAATCCTTGAACACTTCACAGTTACATCATATTCTAAATATGAATTTTTGGTCGATTTTTCGGTCAGATTTTCCATTTTGTTTATTTGTGCTACGTTCTCCGAAGTAAACTACAGGGTATATTAGGGAAGAATTATCTGATGTGGAATAAAATAGTTCATGCATCCACAAAAACAAAATCGCGAAGAAAAGATAAAACATCACTTTTCTGGTAATTTCAGTCATCTTCAGGGATAAATTATAATTTACATGTCCGCCACTTTAAATTTACCAATGATCCTTTTCTGGGAGGGGTATGCAAATAGGGACAAACTGACTCAAATATATTACGCTGTAAAATCAAGCTCCTAATAATTTGTTGTTTCGGAGATATAACGTAGAAAGTTTGGTGGGGGTGAGGGTATGATTCTCCTTCATGTTCGGAAGGGTTAAGAGTAATCTCGTTAACCATTCATACCAACAAAATACACAGCAGCGTTGCTATAAAAAAGAGTGACATTGATGGGGCATCAATGAGAGTTTGCGTTGGGAGAAACAACAACTGTGTTCTCTATGTGACCAAAGCTATACATCCAGTATTTTAAATGTGTGTAGCGCATCAGAAAATTTTCTGGACGTATTCAATACGATTGCCCTATATATGATTACAACATTGCGCGGGATTCGGCCATTGTGTGACACAAATGACACCAAACCAGGCATCTTCACATTTCAAGTTAAATACTACACTAATGTTCCGTCATTTACCTTCACCAATTGTTCAAACTGGGAAATGCACGTGATATCATATAGCCAATCAACATGGAAACTTGCCAACACAGTGCAGCGAGGATTTTCTTTGATGTCAATCTGTGTTATTTCCAAATATGGCAAGTGGTGGTTGTATTGATGTTAACTTCTTTCGAATAGCCAATCAAATCTGAATTTTAAAGAGGTAATTGCACTCCTCCTAATATGGATCACGCAATGTTTATAGAGCTATGACATCACCAAACTCGTATTCTGATCAGAAATTGTGTTATGTTCAGCCAAGGCAACTAGTGTTCGACTTGGATATGCGAAGATGAAACCAGGAGGAGAGAGGGGATATTATTTTTCATCGTTATGAAATATTGAATATTGTTGGTGTGTGAAGCAATGTCCCCCCTTCCTCACTGACTGTGACCACTGTTGCAACACTCCAGGCTCCGTTATTTAATAATCATCTGCGATCCGTATTCCATTCCCCGAAACTGAATGGAATTTCAACGACTCTTTGGGCAGAGATATTTACCGCGAGCTGATAAATCAGTTTCAAGTTACAGACATTCATCTATCTAAATTAGCAAGTATGGTCTATATATGTATGTAATATAGCACCCCTGTTGAGAACTTCTTCCTGTGTGCTGGATTTAGGTTGTGTCATATCAACACACCGATGTGGAACTTAAGTAAATTATTATTATTATTGGTTAATACCTGAATGTAAATGTACCATTTGGTGTTCACCAAAATTTCAGCACATTATTGTCATGGACAATTTGCACGCTATGATAAGTTGGTTCACATCAGGAATTATGATGTACCGAACTTGTATCTGTCTGGAATTATCATATTCATTGTTAACCTGCGGATCAAGCTGGTCTGTTATATATGTTCCTGCCTGTAGCCTATGATTATTGTAGGTTCATACCGGAGTTTGAATTCCGTTGAAGATAAGAGAATAAAAACTGATGGAAGTTGAATTTAATAAATGTTTCGTGTATTTTTGTTTCTTTCACAGGCGATCTGGCGATCTGATGAAACATGTAATGGGAGATAGACTATTTTAAAACACTTCCAAGTTTGAGACATGTTCGGACCCGTTTCGCTTGCGACATGTCTCAAAAGTTGGGACAAAGTCATGTTTGGGCTTAGACGTTTCATTTTGAAACATGTAGTCGACCGTAACATGTTTCAGATTGAGGCAACACATGTTTCACTGTGCAGGATGTCACATGTTTCAAACGGACACGTGTTTAACGACGACATGTCTGATATTGAGACATCATTAACACACGTGAGGATGACACGTGTTTCAAATTGAAACATGAAGCCGTTTCAAAATGAAATATGTGCGTACAAACATGTCCCAAAAGTTGGGACAAATTCATGTTTCATTTTGAGACGTTAAACATGTCGCCAATTCTTACAGTGTACAGGCCTACAAAAAAGTCAATAAAGTCACATGACTGTTACCGGTATACGAGGATGTTTATGCAATTATAGATTAGAGCAATGTAGATAACCGCATCATGATTCTATTTTAATATAAGCGTGAATCCTTGTTAGCTGATAATAACTAACTTTTAACCTTGGGAATTCTGGGGGCAAACTTCCTTGTTTGTTACATCATTATGCACTGCGGTCCTCACACAGTTTTGGTACTTCGAACGGCAATTCAAGCCAGTGACTTATTTGGCGACTTGATTTCAAAGGCATCTCAGGTTGGTCGTTTTATAATTCCTAAATACCTGTTCTGCAGCCTTTCTATAATTAAAGACACAATTTAATTGCATTGTCGTAATGCTCGGGGCAGTTGCTTTCGTAATTTGATAGATGAATAGCATAATATGTTAATGAATGAAAATACCGTAGTCTTGTATGTGTTATGAGCTGTGTGATGTGATATTGGTTATTGGATCTTCGGTATTCACAGGTTGTCTTAGACAGGTTAAATATTTGCAAACATTCGTTTGATTTTCATCGGAAACACTGCGTCTGTTATGGAGTTGTCTCCGGTAATCAAACGATACTCACATTTGAAATCTTTCAATTCATCATGTTTTGCTGGCATCATTGAAAAATGATGACCGCTTCCATCTTGAAGGGAACCGTATTGTGTTTTTCATTTCTATTTCATACACATTTGGAATATATGCTGACTGTCATATGAATTAGGTCTTTCGATTATTGACTCGGAAATTCTTTTTTGGACGACGACTGAATACTGAATGTCGGATCTGACACTTGCTATTATAAATCAGTCACTTTGTCCACGTTCCACAACTTACAATTTGACTATATCTGCTTCGGTAATTGGGACAGAACCCCCAATCCATAACTACATTATTAGAAGTAAGAGTACAATCAATTATTCTTCAAATTTGATTCGTTTTATTTACAGGTTACTGTTTTGGAATTCCTGTAATGTCCAGACAATATCGCATCAGTCATGTTAAAAGCAGTTGGCTTTTATCTACATTTTGTGTTCGTTGGGACTACACTTTGCCTCTGCGGTCGCCCAGATATGGCTAGTAGATGGAACTCAAATAAAGCAGGTGATGTTTCCAGATCTCTCTGGCTGTGCTCTGACCACTGCCTTTGTTCGCAAAACTGGTCTGTCTCGTGCAAAGATATCAGCTACGTACCGGAAGTGCCACGGGATACTGAGTGGCTCTCAATGGACCGCTCGTATCTGAAGGTTATAAATAAGAATACAATGGCCAATATCACGAAGTTAACGTTGAAATATCTAGGCCTCACACGCTGCAGAGTGAAGCGCTTGTCGAGTGACTCATTTCTTTTTGTGACATTTGGCCAGAACTCGAGCATAGACTTGAGCGGAAACCGCATACCCCCGATTGAAATTAAGGAAGTAGTATGTAATCTGCAAGCCATTGGAATTACAGAAATAACATTGAAAAACATGTCATTGACAAGGATACCACACGGATTTTTAGATTGTCTTTCCGATACTTCAGTAAAATTCCTCAGCTTGGAGGACAACTGGATTGAAAATTTTCCCGCAGATGCCCTCTCGACCGTGTCGAACTTGGAAATATTGAAACTGGATAGCAACAAATTACACCAACTAAATGTCACAAACCTGACATTTTTAAGGGAATTGTCCCTCAGCCGTAATAGGTTTAAAACCATGCCGCAATTCGCTGACGATGAGGGCAAAAAGCTCTGCTCCAAGCTGGAGACCTTAGTATTCGAGAAAAACAAGAATTTCTCAAGAGTGACTCCTTCACAGTTCAAAGGATTGGTGTCTTTGAAAAAATTAAGTTTACGATCAAACAATATTCATAATCTACCAAATAATTTGTTCGCCGAAATGCCAAAGTTAACGGAGGTAAACATTGAGGGCAACAAAATAAAATATATTAAACAGAATGCGCTGATCAGCGAATCCCTTGAAATATTGCGGTTGGGATCTTTGCACTTCACTTTCAAATACATAATGCAGGACTTTGATGTCTTCAAGGGTTGTCCAAATCTTAGAAAACTATTCTTGAGTAACAATGACCTAAACGAGGTAACCAAAAAACAACTCAGACAAATGTTTGCGCCCCTTCAGAAATTAAATGATCTAGATCTTGGAAACACCCAATTACATGTCATTCCGCGTACCTTGTTTGGAACATTGCCATCTTTAGGTGTTTTAGACTTATCTGCTAACAGGATTTCAAAGTTGAAATCCAGATATTTTATCAATGCTACACAGTTAACTGCACTCAATTTGAACGGCAATCAAATCAGTGTGGTGAACGAGACTTCATTCCCTCAAACTTTGCTTTCACGATTGGAAAAACTGAATCTCGGCCTGAATCCATTGTCATGTACTTGTGGACTTGTCTGGTTCAGGAAATGGATAAATGAGACGAATATCGACCTGGGCGATGTGAATCAGTGTGTTTGTGCCAGCCCCCCTAAATGGAGAAAAATACCATTACTGCAGTTCAACCCCACCGACCAAGATTGTAATGAGGAACAAGGAAACATATTTATTCCTATTGGTGCAACGCTAAGCGGCCTGGTTGCCATAGTAATTATAGCTGTGATGATTGGCCTCAAGTACAAAAATCATATTCGCTATATTTACCTCCTGTGTCGATCGAGGTTGAATCAGTATACTGAACTTGATGACGTCACTCTTTACTGCTATGATGCCTACGTTGTGTATAGCCCAGAGGACCAAGACTGGGTGATAGACGAACTCGTACCCCGGGTAGAAGAACAAGAGGGGTACAAACTATGTCTCTTCGACAGAGGCGTCATTCCAGGTGGCTATGTAGTCGATGATCTCATGGAAAATTTGAAATACAGTAGGAAAATTATTGCTATTTTATCCGACAACTTTGCCCGGCACGACTGGTGTACATTGCAGTTGACCATGGCTCAAACAATGTGTTTAGATAAAAGGAAAAATATCTTGATCGTAGTAAAGTTGGGGGAAATTCGACAGGAACACATGAATAACAGGCTGATGTTGTTGATGAGAGACAAAGTCTACATTGATTGGTCTGACTCTAGTCTGGACCGGCACCTTTTCTGGCAAAAAATTGTAACAGCATTGACCAGACCTTGCGTCGCGAATGAGTCTTAATGGTGTGCTAATGTTCAGTTTATCTCAGCGCAAACCTCTTTTCGATAAATTTCTTTTCAAAAGGAAGAGAAGTCATATTTTCGTCATATTTCGTTAAAATTATTGCTTTTCTGTATGGACGCAGGAATTTGTTAATGGACGACGGATGAATATTGAATGACGGCCTAGACACTTGCATTGATATGAAAAGAAAACTTTCGGCTTTCAGTATATTAAAATGAGTGTTTTAGCGGGTTATCAATATTTTCATTCGAGAAATCGGTATTATGCCATATATTGTTACGTCTGTCTCTAGGTCTACGACATTTACAGATTGCTTTTCAGTTCTATGAAGGCTAATAGCGTGTTTGAGACAATAACACTTTTTTTCAAAATCTGCAACATTAAACTGTAGCTGAGGTTTCACTTCACCAAACTTGTTCTCTTACTCTGTCTCGGAGAATTCAAGAGCAAGTTTTCTACATTGGGAGCGAATATATAAAGGAAGCTTTGAAATGATCTGTTTTTGAAAGCGTCGTATTCACGCGAGAACGGATATAGGTCTGCCGAAAGGGGTGCACAATTAGTACCCATTGAAATACCTATATGCTGCTAATATATTGTATTGCCAAATTTCATTAATGAGAAATTCGAGCAACTGTGTAAACAAAGAAACATCCCATGAATGATATCCCTTGTATGTAGTAGAGCTAAATAATTCTTTAATATATCGGCGATCAGTTTTCTTGAACATCGATACTATTAATGAACTAAGGGGGGGGGGGGGATTTGGCTAAATGTCACACTCAAGTTTGTTTCACTCATATGGAGACAGTCAGTTTGGTTGGTGGAGGAAGCCGCAGTACCCGGAGAAAACCACCGCCCGTCGGCAAGTAACTGATAAACTTCCACACACGGATCAGCTGGGCTCGAACCCGTCCGGTTCAGCGGTGTGAGGCTAGCGCACCAGCGAAGCGCCATAGACCTTTCGGCCACCAAAGACCCCCTAATGTACTCAGACGGAAAATAAGTTCCCGATGAGGGATTGTCGAGGAATCCCATGTGGATACATGTCTGTACGGTATTTGACCATGAGCGTCAAGTTCTTCCGTAAGACATTTTGAGTTTTTTTAATATCCACCTACATTCAATGCCAGAGTTCTTAGAAATAGTGGCGCGATACCCTTCCGAAAGGTTGGTAATGCAGCTGTTGGAACCAGCTATAAATCTTGCTTTGTATGGCGATTTATGCATTTTGGGGGTCCAGTATACTTTCGGTATATCATTATGAGTAATTGGAAGACAAATACCTCTTTCCTTGAGAAACATTTTGTGATTGTTAAATAAATCTTCCAGAGTAAAAACTGTTTGAGAGTAAGTAGACGTATTCAGCGATAGTGCGTTGATACTCAATTCCTTAACCAGTACCTGGAAAAGTAATATTTACATATGAATATTATACTATTTGGAGCTTTGTCTGCTGTGACTGACGAAACTGAGGTTTCTCAGTACTTGTTTTGCTTGGGGAAGGGTACTACCGTCATTATGGCGGATTCCTTCAACGACCTTGTTCCAGCCAGAGAGTACTATAACTTTTTCTCGCTCTGACCACTCAATAACATTCTCTTCCAGTATAGTCAGGACTATCTACTGGTCCGCCTTCTGGTTTATTTTTTTCTCAGCTCTCTGTATTTAGGTCCCTTCATCAGGAGTGTTTTAGGTCCGTATCATTTACTATATCAAGGTCACCATTCACACGTTGCTAGCATGGTGTATAGATAAAGCTCGATGGTTCACAATTACAACTATAGCCTCCAGACGTGTATTAGTTCCAGTTAAACTCCTTGGCAGCATTAGAGTAATTAAATATTTTGGTGGCTGTAGATTTATTATACTTACATGAAACGCAAGGAGGTTCTGTGAGCTTAAAATAGTTTGGGAAAGCGCTGCGTACCTCTGGTTCATTCAAGATTCGTGGTAAATTCATAATGTCCAGTCCTTTATCCAAGTAGTTGACTTGCAAGAAAAGTCGGTCTTTGGGTGTTTCGTTCATGTTCACTCGACGATACAGTCGAAAATACTCTATATCTTGACAAACTTTAGTGATTGTGGGTGGTATAATATTATCTGCAGACACAAATCGTTGTATATCTATGGCAATACGATTTAGAACTCTCAGAGATTACCTATATGATCGTGAATCAATGCACCAGTAAACTTTCTCTAACCATGGCTGCGATGTTTCCGTTGGTGGGGCTTAACCTGGGTATTATTGGATACATTTGAATGGCGGTTTTAACATTGCCGAACCCTTTGACATTATCATTTAAACCATACGAAAACACTGAGCAAAGATCCAGCATCCAGAACAGTGCCCGCTCTCGGATTTTACTCCCAATTCGAAAGGGGGAATCCTTGGTAGATGGGCAGACTATGTCTATAATCTGGATACTGAAGTTGTCCCAGTCATGGTCGGGGTCAGAAAAATGTTTGCCTATGAGCAATTGCTTTTTCTAAATCTTTTTTTTCTGTAACCGTTCACTCTCAGATGGAGTTTTTGTGCGGTCTTGCAAACATACCGCTGACCACATTTCTTCCACAGTTTTGACACTCACGAGTCAAAAATGACGTATAACAGCATTGATTGACGTTAAAAGTTGGGCTTTTATCTTTTTTTTGGCTTTTTCTTACAAACTTTACCATTGATACTCTACAATATTGTATATATACACTGACACTGTGGGACATATAAAGGTGATGGAAAAAGATGCAGAGGTACTGACAAGAAGTCATATGACCCCACAATCCAATGTGTTGACCGCATACATGTAGCAAAATTACAACACATATAAGGGAAGTGGGAAGAGGTGCCGATATACTGACAGAGCCACATGACTTCACAGTATAGTGTTCCGGTTAATCTATTCTAAATACCAAGAATCTAACGATTCGTGATATGTGTTGTACCTCAAGTACGCTTTTGTTGTACCTCTTCATGTGACAACTTGGATGATAGGACCACACGGCCCCTAGCGCCGACATAAGCGGTATTAGATACAAATCTACAGAGCTATGATGGAAATACTCTGACAACTCGTTTACTGGTAATTGGTGAGCTGTTTCGCTGTGACAACTCGTACACTGGGGATTGGTGAGCTGTATCGTCTTCAGATGAAAATGACATTTAACACAAAAGACTAGTCTGTAAGGCCCGATGTCGACCCAGTATCAACTTCCCACAAATGCCAACATATATCAAAGACCAAAAGGTCTGTACAGGGGGCGGGACTCGGAGACGAAACGTCCACCAGCAGAATCTCGCCATATACAGGTAAAAATTACAACACATATAAGGGAAGTGGGAAGAGGTGCCGACATACTGACAGAGACACATGACTTCACAGTATAGTGGGGTAGTCGGATGACGTCACGAAATGTGTGGATTGAGCATTTGAAAGATTTACAACAACAACAGAGTTAGGCCAAAAACAATGGGTCTTTTGTCTTCAGTTCAGTTGAATATGGCAGACTTACATAGGTGTAAAGACGTGAATAAAGTTGGAAAAACAGAGTAAAATATAATGCGTCATAATTGTGTGCGCTGTGATTGACGGAATAATGCGTGTGTGAATAAATATTCCCTATATTTCTCACCCAAATCTGACTTCTGGCGGCCGCCATGCTTGTGTCGTCATCACGTGACTGACAAGGGAGACCACTCCGGCAGTCCCTTTCGAAGTTGACAAAACTTGGATCTCATTTCCACGTAAGTTTTTGCTTGAAACAAGCGTATTTCTGTGTCCTATAATTCATTTTGTACCTTCGCCATTCAGATAAGAACATTGAAGCAGATTGACAATAAGTATTAGCCCAAGTTACAAATCCGTTCTCATAGACAAACTCCAGAAATCAAATCTTCAAAGCCTAAATCAAGTAGGGCATATTTAATAAGAGGTCATGCGGGGTCCACTTTTCAACATGCGCCTTAGAAACCGTTGTGGCTGAAGCCCAGTAACAATTCGAAGATGTGGCTGTTATAATACAGAGCCACTGAAGAGTTGAGAAAATGTACTTGATCAGGGCTAAATACGATGCAGGTGATGAATATTGATGAGATGAAAATACCATGATGCAGTACATGACCTACATTACAATACAGAGCCAGCTGAACTGGTAGGCCATTTGTTAAATTTAGCTTATTTTGGGTTATTTTCATTGGAATCACTGACTTATTTCTTCAAGATTTTACATCAAATTTTGGTTTAAATTGAATCTTAGGAAGTCACTTAAGCCCTTGAACATTGAAAAGTGGAGCAATTTGATGGAATTGTGCCATTTCATGCCTATAAAATGTGTACAGTATTTTATCCTCCATCTTGCAATGTCAAATGTCCTATCACTTTTTCAGGACTTCTGGTCCCTGCCTTGCCCTGCTGTCACTATGTGGAAGATTTATCAGCTTTAATTTGACTTCATCAAGGCCTAGAGTACAGGTAGAACTTACACATGAACAACCACAGTGACTCTTTCAAAATCACCTGACTACCCCAAGTATAGTCTTCCGGTTAACCTATTCTAAAACATTACAAGTACTAAATATGATCCCAGTGAAGGTTTGTATCTCTGTCATACATTTGTTTTGGGTGTTCATATAGCATGCCCGCACGGCCCCTAGCACCGACTTGAGTGGTATTAGATAAAAATATACAAGAGCAATGATGTAATGGTCCTTAGAAGTCATCTGATGGGAAGCGATGAACAGCATGGCCGTTAGATAGAAGAAACGGCCCAAACGGGGAAACTTATTAAACTGTGCAAGTATTTATTCAGAACACAAGACGGTACACCGAACGTCCATCGAAAGATTTCCCCGTCCATAATGCAAAGACTAGACACTTCACGATACCCCCCTCCTCCCCCCACCCCTCCCGCAATCTCTTGCCTGTGGTCTTGCCTGTCGTCTCAGCTCAACTTTCGAGGTCAGCTTTCCATATTTTTCTTGTGATGGACACCAATCGCGTACTAACGATGGCTGTGTTGGTACGTTTGTAGAAATCAAAGATAGTCTCAATTTAACGTTATCCGCTGGCTAGCTCTTATTAATATTCGACCATTCGATCTGGATAATGATATATTGGTCAGGCAGAACAACACGTTAAGATATTTAACGATATCCGCATAAGCATTCCCCGACGGACGAGCCTTTCCCATCTTTGTTTTCGACGGCCTCACTGTCCTCAAACGTCTCGTCATTGAGAATTGTCCACGTTATTTAGATTATCTGAAATCTGACACCTTGGAGGAAATACACGAGCTTCGAATACAACATTATGGTCTGAAATAACTAACCAATTCAACATTGGTACTCACTGAACTAAAACATGGAATTATGAGAGGTGCTATGATCAACTGTTTGATTGGAAGACATGTATCCGTGATAACATTTCATACATTTGTATTAACACTTATCAAGTTCTGGCCAATCACATTTCACCTTGCCTGATCTGGGCTTTTTGTGATCTGTCCAGGCCTGGCGAGGAGGCATTATTCTTACTCCTTCAGCTAGGAAGCGAAATCTCACCACACTATACTTTTGTGTTAACCTCTACCAGAAAATGCAAAAAAAATGGACTTCGAAGATTTTCTGTTTCAAATTTTGGTATTTTCAATGCATTCCTTGACTTCAATAAAACACAATTGTGAATATTTACACCCGGATAACATTTCCCCAAAAACATGGAATTGGTAATTTAGAGGAGTTTTAATACCCCGGCTCTCACGGTAACCAATGATGGTTGGGGGGTTGGGGGCGAAATGGCCCCCTAATTGTTTTCCTTACCCCTTGAGATAGGGAGCTGAACCTTACCACACTATACCCTTGTACCAGAAAATGTAAACAAAATCCAGGATGGCCGCTTTGATGGCGTCACAGTAACGTAAACATAGTTCAGAAATACGCCCTACCTCTTCGTCTTCTTCCTTTTGCCCTTATCCTGGCTTTTTCTTCTCTTGCCTTCGCCACTACCCGTAGGCTGCTCCTCAGGAAGAACAGGGTCACGAACGTGGATCAGTAGTTCTGAGTCTGAGTCTAGTTCGTGGTGTGAATCGGTTTCAGGATGGGAATCTTCAGGTGCGTCTAGTATGACGAATGCAGAGGCGACGCCAAATGCCTGGGCCATCACGATTTGCGCTTGAGCTGAAGGCATAACAGTATGAGCAGACACAATCTTAGACATGTTCTCATCCGTGCCAGTGGTGGATTTCATTTTCAGTTGAATGACACGGTCTCTGAAGTCTGAATTAAAGTCTGCATAGGACTCCACCTTGGATGCACTGAAATGTGGGGAGCTGCCAGACATGACTGTTTGGACGTATATGCCAGCCCTAGCTAGAACGCTGTCTGCTATACCATCATCAACCTCGGGCCTTTCCCGGCCTGTCAGGAAGTATGCGCCCACATGATAAGATGCGCGATTAGTCTTGATCCTTTCGTAAGGGGCTACGATATCTCTGATTGTCATAGGGTTAAGAGTAATAGCGTAATATATACTCGCCACGGGCCTCTTTGCAGCGGCGAAAGCATTACTTACTCTATGGGTGCCTGCAGGAAATTCCTTAAAACGGAGTTTGGCATCCGCTGATCCTCTGAGTTTCAGTTCTGCGCGTCCTGGGAAAACGGTATCATAAGCCCTAATACCTCGGATTCCTGCAACAGTTAATACCTTGAGGGTACAAGCCCAATGGCCCACCGTATGAAAGACTTTCCTAGCATTCTCCTCAGACATGTTTTCGAATAGCACAGTTTGGACCTTCTTTGCATAGCCTTGAAGTGTGTTTTGCCCTCTATGATGGTTCATTAGCCAGAAATTAGCTTTTGTAGCTAGGATCACAGTGGCGGCACGTTGCAGGTTCTTCTCTGTAATATTTTCCTTGATGGTACCATCGTCTGAAACATCACTTAAGATCTTCTCATCTACCAGGCGTACTGTATAATCGGAGTCGTGTTCCACTAACAGACCCAGGTCCATGACTGCCACGACAGCGTTTGTAGCAAGTGTTCTCATCGTAACATCATTTCTATATGTATCGAAGGCCTAGCGGAGTGCGACAGTCTTACACAACTCATACGTTGTAGGCTTGGCTCCTATTCCGGCTCTGTCTGCCACTACAGGAAATTTGTCATCATTGGCCAATGATTCATCAATACCTGCTGCCACACCTCCCTCGATAACACCATTGATCTCAGGTAGATTATGGATTGTGACTCCTACCATTTCCGTGTGGCTACTTATGCTTTAGACCACCCTTTTTATTAATGTTAGAAATAGCTTCTGTTACTGCTCCTTTTATCATTGATGCTATCTCTACCATTGATCCACGCAGTACTCCAACAATATCGATGACGTATTTTCTTAAATCACCCGTATGTAATTTATCAATCTCCAATATATCCCCAGTCATCATTAAATAGCATATGTTCTTCTCTATTTCCCCATTTAAACTCGTGATATTATGTACACCCTCTCTGCAGACTGGTGGAGCATGTATTCGAGTATTTTCAGATTCACTTGCTGTATCGTCTTCAATTGAAAATGTACCAGATTGTGTCCCCCGTCTACTCCGCTCGGGACAAGGAGTTTTGAAAACATCTGTAATATGCATGTTATCTGATATTTGCCCGTATCCCTGAATTCAGATATATCATCAATTTCCGAGCAGGGTAGATATCTTGTAAATATCCGGGCCGGGTACGTATCTCTGGATTCAAGGTATATTTTGAATCCCACTTCCTAGGCACCAAAAATGTTGCGGTCAACCTGGAATTCCTAAGACAACTTCGTTGTAGAAATACCCAGTGGATCGGTCAGGATGGCTGATTAATATTTCATACCAATCACCAATAGTCATATCAGTTCTGACACCACCGGTTTTCAACCGGAATGCATATTCACCAATTCTAAATGAATGAATAATTGAAAGATAGTGCCACGGCACTGTAGCGCTCATCTGGCTATAACTGGAGAAAGTGGCTGCGAGAAATTTTTACTGAAGAACTGCAATAGATGAGTTTCTAACTTGCGTTGTCTCCCCTGAACAAAATGGCAACATAGTCGATTTCACAGGAGGTCAAGCTGTAAATTCATGATTGTAATTGGAGGTTATGGAATAAAGGCAATTATACCAAAATATAATGTGTGATTGTCAGTAAGCTGTATAAGCAATAACCAGAACCAATTTTTATTATGTGATTGCAGTCGTTCGTCCGTCTGTCCACTTCGTGCCCGGACAGTACATTGGACAGTTTTAACCTACGATTCCAATATTTTGTGGGTATATGCACCAGGGGGAGACATGTCGAGTACGAAATATGTGCGACTGGGTTGTTACGATGGCAATGAGATGTAACAGGACATTTTTCCAATGAAAGTAATCTCTGGTGAGGTATGGCCTAACCAAGACATACCCCCATCTGTCTGCGAAGATGTAAAAGATAGTGCCACGGCACTGTAGGTCATCTGTCTGTAACTGGACAAAGTAGCTCAGGGATTCATACAAGTCAAAAATTTTACCACCGAAAACTCAATATTACTCAAAATTGAGTTTTCCCAATGGTGAAATTGAGTTTTCAAAATTTTTTACCGCCGATCCAAACATTGCGATCGAGTTTTCAAATTTTTTTACCACCGATTCACTTATTGGTATTGAGTTCTCAAATGTTTCAACCACCACCATGCTGGTGTCAATAACACATGATATTGATGGTTCAGCGGTAGTTGATAATGGCACTTTCCAAAATAGATTCATATTACTCCATATTCAATATTTCAGTTTAACTTTAATTAAGGCATTAGCCACCTGTCTAAGCCATTTACTTATGTGGTTCATCATAAAACATTCACAGAAACAAGAGCTTTTGGTCTGTGCCGATTCATATCGAAAAACATGTAATGTACATTGAAACTAACCACGGAAATGAACATCCAACTTCTGATCATTTAGACAAAAATAATATTTTATTCCGTCAGTAGGAAGGAACTCTTAAAATCATGCTTGGCAAGTCTGAAAAATTTGAAGAGAATCATGTCAAAACTCTAGGCTGATTCTAAAATGTTTTAATTGATTAGTACATTGCATTGAATTGGATTGGAGAAATGGTGAAGTCTGAATCCCAATAACTTTGACAAAAATCTGAATTGTCTAAAAAAAAAAACAGGTACACATGAGGCATGCATGTGAAGTTTCAAAATCATCCTGTAGAAATTGTGGAGTTAAATGTCAGTGATACACTGAAATTATGTCAACACTTATTGATTACACAACCACGATTTGACATAAAAACGGACAGAAGGGCAGACAGAGTAAAACAAATAATGCTTGGCAAAGAAATGGCAAAGTCTGATTCCTGTGAGTTTTTTATCCTTGGAAAAATGCGCACCAAACACGCGCGAAAAAAACTGAATTGTAGTGAATAAATATTGAGATCTTCAAGAGATAAGTCGAGTTCCCAACTGAAAATGTTGAGTTGTCCTGACAAATTATCAAGCAAAATCGTTGTTGTTGTTGCCTTCACTCTTTCAACTCACGAGTGTTACTGTTAAACGTTAGCGATTGTCCGCTTGTCGGGAGCAAGTAAAAATCGGCACGGGCAATGCAACGTTCATGTTAGCTACCCGTATTGGCAAGCACGATTTTCTTCCGATTAAAATACTCACTGACGAAGTTTTATTGAGCTCTTATTCTCCGAAATAAAGCATCAGAATCACTCGGCTTGTTTTGGTTCTGGTTTCGTTTTCGACTTGAAGTTGGCAGGCATGAACAGTCGATATAAATATCTATAGGCTGACTGCGCCACATTGAGCCAGTCAATTTTGTGAAGTTCATTCAATTTATCCATTAGTTCTGCCTTTCAAGCGGACCGTGTGCAAATCTTGCGGGAGATTAACAACAACAACACCACACGTGGTAGCACGCTTTGCGCCTGTGAAAGGTAAAACTTATTGTCATTTTCGCGGTAAGATCGTCATTCGATTGAGTTTATTTCGTAATTCGGGGCTGTCAAATTAACTTTGACCATGTCTGGCGAATTGAGTTTTCCACAAAAAATTGAGTATTTGTCCAGTAAAACGAAAGCACTTGCATGAATCCCTGGTAGCTGTGAGAAATTTTTACTAAAGAACTGCAATAGATGAGTTTCTAACTTGTGTTGTCCCCGCTGAACACTATAAAATGATCCATGCAGTTATTTCCTGAGATGCGGCAATATTGGATTTTCGAAATGAACCAAAAAAAGGTATCTTGCACAACTGGATCACAAGGGGAACCTGTGTATCAACATCCATACAGTAATATTCTAAGAATTTACGATAACAAAATTTCATGGGGAAATCCAAGATGGCCACCTGGTGGCCATATTGAATTTTTCAATCAGACCATATATGGTATCCTGCACAGCTAGACCCCAAGGGCAACCTCTGTACCAAATTTGAGAAAGATCCATGCAGTAGTTCCTGAGAAATCACGATAACAATGTTTCATCTGGAAATCCAAGATGGCCGCCTGGTGGCCATATTGGATTTTTCAATCAGACTACAAATTGTATCTTGCGCAACTAGACCCCAAGGGGAACCTCTAGATCTGTACCAAATTTGAGAACGATCCATGCAGTAGTTCCTGAGAAATCGCGATAATGTTTCATCTGGAAATCCAAGATGGCCGCCTGGTGGTCATATTGGATTTTTCAATCAGACCGCAAATTGTATCTTGCGCAACTAGACCCCAAGGGGAACCTGCGTATCAAATTTGAGAAAGATCTATGCGGTTCTTCCTGATAAATCACGATAACGAAGTTTCATAGGCAAATCCAAGAAGGCCGCCTGGTGGCCATATTGGATGTTCGAATCAGAGCAGAAAAGGTATCTTGCACAACTAGACCCCGAAGAGGAACCTGTGTACCAAATTTGAGAAAGATCCATGTAGTAGTTAACGAAAAATAATGATGACAAGATTTCACTGGCAAATTCAAGATGGCCGCCTTGTGGCCATATTGGATTTTTCAATCAGACCACAAATTGTATCTTGCACAACTAGACCCCAAGGGGAACCTCTGTACCAAATTTGAGAAAGACCCATGCAGTACTTCCTGAGAAATCGAGATAACAATGTTTCATCTCGAAATCCAAGATGGCCGCCTGGTGGCCATATTGGATTTCTGAATCAGACCACAAAAGTATCTTGCACAACTAGACACTAAGGGGAACCTGTGTATCAAATTTGAGAAAGATCCATGCAGTACTTCCTCATAAATCACGATAACGAAGTTTCATAGGGAAATCCAAGATGGCTGCCTGGTGGCCATATTGGATGTTCGAATCAGAGCAGAAAAGGTATCTTGCACAACTAGACCCCAAGGGGAACCTGTGTACCAAATTTGAGGAAGATCCACAAAGTAGTTCCTGAGAAATTGCAATAACAATGTTTCATGGGGAAATCCAAGATGGCCGCCTGGTGGCCATATTGGATTTGTGAATCAGACCACAACAGGTATCTTGCACAACTAGACCCCAAGGGGAACCTGTGTACCAAATTTGAGAAAGATCTATGCAGTAGTTCCTGAGAAATCGCGATAACAATGTTTCAATGGCAAATTCAAGATGGCCGCCATGGCGGCCATATTTAAAATCGTATCAACACGGCATGAACAAATTCTGGTGTACTCATTGGGGGGAACATGCATGCCAAGTTTCAGCTTAATCGGCCAAGCGGTTTCAGAGAAGAAGATGTTTACGCACAACGGACGACGCACAACGGACGACGGACGACGGATGACGGACAGTCAGGCCATGACATAAGCCCATCGGGCCTTCGGCCCAGATGAGCTAAAAATCTGATATGAAACTTCAAACAATATTGTGTTTATTCAATATAGTTCACAGAGTGTTGTATTCATGAATGCTTCGGAAATTAGCCCGAACTCAGGGTATGAATGGTATTAATTAACCAAGTCATCTAAGTCAGCAGAAAGCAAGCTCTCGTGAGAGTAAGGGTCTGTCATATATATGTTGCACTAGTTTCCTATGGGCGACGGGTGTAGAACAACCAGCCTGTTCATTCAGCTATATGCACTCATCGGAGCAAGGGAGATAACTCCTGAATACTAAACTGCCGTACTGTATTTCTGGATGTGATTTCTGTGCATAGCCGAAAACGTAGAATATACGTAGCTGGGGTAGACTTGAAAGGTATATCTTTGTAGGTGTAAAACATAGCTACATGGTGCAGTGTATATTCAACACGCCATATTTCAATATAAATTTATGTTTTAATCTTCAAGGAACATTCCCTTGTACAGACCCCTGGTTGTATTTACGGGTGCGACCCGTAGTGTTCTGTGTGTAACAAAGTCGGGTTTCCTATGTACATGTAGCATAAACTGATCCTCAGGGGGGTACCCCGGGGTTTCTTTTCTGGGCAGAAGTTATTGAAAACGCTTATACCCACTGGGCAAAAGCTCTCTCATTTTCGACTGCGTAACTAAAACCCGTATTATTCCTTGATTTAGACTTTACCAATTCCTCAGATAAGTAAATCTACCGGTTTATCATGGCACAGATATCCAGGCTGTATATCTATCTGTAGGTTTTCTGGTGGGATATTTATAGCTGACCATTACATTATCCAATCCACTGCGATAACATTTTAACCATCTGACTAGTAAATGTTTACACCTGCTTTTCTCCCGTGATTTTACCCGTGCTTTACTCGGACTTTACCCGGACTTCTATACCCGTATTCCCAAACCCGGGGTGAAGGTCACCCGGAGTGTCGGGGTTGCATTAATGTATATGTACCTGGTATAAGTCCGTTTATTTAATTCCATATGTCAGGTCCAATTACCTGTAGGTAATTCATTTTTGTTAATAGAGTCGGCTGTTCTCATGGAAAGTGAACATGCAGCTTGACTTAGTACAAACCAAGTGACAACTTCTGTTCCGTTCTGGTATTTATACTTTCGCGGTCTCATGACGTCAGAGCCACCTGTCGGCGTGTCAGGATACTACGATATCCCCAAACCCTCACGAGAGCTTCCATCGTTAAAGGACTTAATTCCAAGTTAATCATCTACAATTGCTAGTGGATAAGAACAATATTCAATGCAAGTAGCTAATTCTATCATTTAGAAGTAACAACACATTGCAAGAGTTACTCTAAAGTTAGATGAGAACTGGTTAGAGAGTGAAACCTCGTTATCGATCTCTTTGCAAACATGGCGACCATCGGCGAGATCGCTCGACGAAATATGTGAATAAACTTGAATTTAAAGGACATCTGAGCTAGTCATGTTTCAAAAGGAACTTGATGAACAACAAGAATAATGCCCTATCCGATCACTGTAAGTAGCCACATGGACAGATTGACATTTATCTTTATAAGAAGCGAAGTTGGCACTGGTTTGCATAGTGCGTAGAACCTTTTTTGAATGACTGAATATATATTGAGAGAACAACAGCAGGAATTTAGAGTTAGCAGATAATAACTTATATCTGTTCTTCAAAGAGACAACGAAACATTGAAACTGTAAGACTGAACATTGACTGAAACACCACAATCTAAGGGGATTGTCACAATACTATTACTACATGAGGTTTTAGCGCTTAGGAATAACTTGTTCTTGATTGATTGACACACTCAGTATATAAAGATAATAACATAATTCTAATTCTATAAATATTATTATTGTAAAGCGGAGTGAATTATTGTTCAAGAACACAGGAAATTATGTATGACGAACTAACAATTAAGTGCCCATGCACTGGTCTACGAAAAAATAATCGACCTCCGGGGAATATAAATGTATTTGCGTCCACATATCCACTGATGCGCGAAGGACAAATGTACTAATATATTGTTTTATACCTTTCATAATTCAGAGGTGGTAATTCCAACAATAATTCATATCTGATATCTTCATCAACTGGTCGATCTATTTGCTTCAATAGTACAAATTCCGCCATTAGATTTTCAGCAGATGTTAAAAACTCAATGTGTCACTAAGTTCAGCTCTACCGGTTTGTGTTAATCGTATACTTTACTTAACCAACATCAATGCAGCTTCGACCCATTTATTAATCAGTAAATGGCCTGCCAGCTTACACCTCATGAATCAATGTGGTTGTGTGAAATCGATGAATCTAGCAAAACCTTTTCAGTGAACTGCATAACCGACAACCGCCAGGTGTTTTTGAAGATATGTGGTCACGTCAATCAGCTCAACCGGCAACTCAAAGTGCAATGTCCACGTCCATGTTTAAACATTCGGTGCTCGAAGTACTCCTATCCCTGCTTCATTAATGTAAGTAAGAGAAATTCATTGGGCAATTTCTTTGTTCAATATGTTCATAGCGTCAATGCAAAAATATTGGTGCTACGCCCATCGTAAGCATCGTGGTGGTCACATATATCTCACATTTAAAATTGTTTCGCAAGAGCTGAATTTAACTTTATCTGGACTGTTTTTTTGTGACCTCTCCAGGCCTGGATAAGGCCATTTCGTCCCATCTTCATCCAAAATATTTTGTAAAATGTAAAACAAATCCAAGATGGCAGCTATGTTGACGTCGCAGTGACGTCATTTTCGAAAATGTATATTTTGTTCGAGATTTGGGTAAGATTTTTCGAGTTTTTTCAATTATATGTTTTCTTCGAAAAAACTTCATGATAAATTAGTAAATATCATGAATTTTGAAAAAAAAATGCCAAAAGTATCATTTTTACATGGCCGCATACACCTGACATGGCCGCCATTTTGAATTTACCTATAATGTCACGGGTGTCGGCTCGCAATTTAGTGTCGTTCCGGAGATAGCATCGAAAGTTTGGTAGACGGAGGGGGGGGGGGGAGGGGGCGGGAGCCAAATATCCCCCAGGCCTGGTAGGGTTAACATTTTCGGAACCTACCATTTTACACTAATTAGTAACATACAATTCAAACTTTACTGATGAATTGTGCGCAGGACAAATCTCTGATGGGTACTACTTAATGTAAGCAGATTAACTAATTCAGAAACTCAGAATGATCACTTCTCTTTAATATTATTTTTCATGTAGAAACGGAATATATTGGACTGTGATTGCTGCAGCATTGAACCCAGCGGACGTCAAATGTTCTTTTAGACCATTCTCTCATATCACTTGTGTCGCTCGTCCAGATCCCATAGCTACCCTGACAAAAATTGACCACCGTTTCATCCAAAAAGGTTCCATGTTCCAATGAGAAGCTTGGAAGATCTATGGCTTTAAGTTTCGTAACTTGTGTCTAATTCCGCTTTTTCCGAGGCCAGGGGCGAGATGAACGTATTTTAATGTCCTCGTGATATTCATATGAACCGTCTCCTCCAAAGCGTGACTGAGATACACCATACTCTAGATAACGACTTCACAACGAATATCATATAGATTAAGAATACTGATCAGCGATACGGATTTGATATTTTGAACATCATGATGCCAACATGAACACTGTTGACCGATTCTCTCTTGTAGGAAACTAGCCTATGCTTATGTATTACAATTTTTTTTTCTTTGAATTTGAGTTCAGCTGTTTTATAAATTAGGTCTTTGGATTATGGACACGGCAATTCTTAGTTATATGCCCTTTCGAATCACTCTCCCTAATCCCATAGCTACAACACGTGAGTTATTATTGTGCGGACATTTAAACAAATTCACGTGTGAAATGTATGCAAATACATAAAACTCAGATCGTCTACGGAAGAGCTAGATGGCAAAGGATACATACCATATACCGTGTACTTGCGATTCCACGACTCTCTAACTTACTAATCCTCACTAGGACTTTATAGAACACTTTTGTTAACCCTATCTGGCTGGGCTTTTTGGGATGTGTCCAGGCCTCGGGGCCGAAATTCTCCCCTAATTATTTTTCTTACCCCTTGAGCTAGGGAGCTGAAGCTTATCACACAATACTCTTGGGTCAAGTTCTACCAGAAAATGTAAAAAGAATCCAATATGGCCGATTTGATGACATCATAGTGACGTGATTTTTAAAAACGGCATTTTTTGGTCGATTTTATGGTCGGATTTCCCGATTTTTTTATTTATGCAATTCTCCGCAAAAACTGCATGATATATTAGTAAATATTAATGAGATGTGTAATAAAACAAATTTTACCCACTTTTCATCGCGGAAAACCGTGAAATATTGCGACTTTTAACTCCTCATCTTGAATGTGCTTGTTCATTTGAGCAACATGCAGATGTAAAAATCCTGACGTTTAAACTATTATATCCATTTATACTGACATCGTCAACAAATTATATTCATCGTTCTGCTGGCGAATATACAAAGGAGGACCCGCTCCCGAATCCGAGAAAGATAATCCAGAATGACCTGATTTTGGTCACAAAAAAATCGTAGGCTGTATACTCGCACGCATAGTCTGGAAATGTCATGGGTCCAGTCTGATTCCTAAGTTATTACGCGATTTTTCAAAATGGGCATTGGCCCTCTAACATGCAGGCAATATACAACTGTTTGTCTCACATTTCGAGAGAACCCCGCGCCCCCAAATTTCGAGTCTCGCAGGGGACTGGCCCATCCAGCATATGTATTTGTGCTTCCTGCATATGGCGTATACATATCACGCATAGTAGCATTTGCTAGATCCTGTGTTAAATGTGACGATTTTAATCAACGTCACAAAACATTGTTGCAGAAACTTATAAAACAGGGCTACACCGCCAAGCGCCTCCACTCAAAGTTTCTCAAATTTGGCGAAACATATCGCATGCTAATAGCAAAATACGAGCGTAGCGGGCAAGATCTATGACGTTAGGCTTCGTAACTTGTGTCTAATTCCGCTTAACCCGGGGCTAGGGGCCGTATGAACCTATGTACTTCAAGATCCTCATGGTACTCATATGAACAGTCACAGTCAAAGCGTGGCTGAGATACATCATTCATTAGATGACTTTACAACGAATATTATGGATTAAGAATACTGATCAGCGATACGGATTTGGTATTTTTGGAACATCATGATGTCTTGCCGGCATCATTGAAAACTGTTGACCGCTTCTCTCTTGCAGGAAACAAGAATATGTTTATGTATACTATGATTGTCTTTTTGAATTTGGTGCTAATACTGTTATATGGAATACTAGATCTTTGGATTATGGTCGCGGATATTCTCTGATGGACGACGGCTGAATTATGAATGACGGATTGTTAAGAAAGCGTCATCGTAAAAGAAATTGGAAATGAATGTTACCTACCTACTAAATAGCATTAATTAGTATATATAAAATACAAGATGGTTTCCTACAAGAGAGAAGCGTTCAACAGTTTTCGCTGACGTCAGCAAGACATGATGATGTTGTTTCTAACAAGTATTCTTAAAACGATGTGTTTCAGCTTTGAACTACATCGCTAGTTTACGGATGGTAAGTTTTATTGTCATTTGTTTCACCTAACGCGCAGTTTAGCTAGCAAATTGAAGGTGTCAATACCGGGATGACATAGAAACCGGACGAGTCCCTGCTCCATGCTAATGTTTGCGGCCTCTAATCGTGAATGAATTAAGCCTGCTCGTAGTCCATTTCACCTTTCAGAATATATCGACCAGCAACCCTGATTTGATTAGAATAATCTCGCGTTAAGACAATATACATATGTGATATTGCTGCCCATGCATGTGTGGAAGCTCATCGAAAGCAGCTGTGAATAAATATGCGAACACGCGTTCAGTCATATCAGATTATGTGTATGCGCAAACTACTCTCGTTCCAGGTACTCTGCAAATAACGACATCACTGACCATAATGTGAGGACTTTGTCCTCTATTTACCTAACGAAAGGTTAACACATGCACTCCAATTGTTTGTAGTATGTTTTCATCGATACATTGAGAAATCACCACATATCTACATAGACATTAGCTATAATCGTTCTTATAGCGGGAAGAAATGTTCCGGCAGTGGGCGAACATGCAAACGTTGCTGCACGACAAACCTATGCTGGAAATATGAAATTCGCCAACGTCAGTGAATTAGTTGCCAAGGATACTGATATACATGTAGGCTACGCTCCTAATTGGTACCATACATGTAGGTTACGCTCCTAATTGGTACCATATATGTAGGTTACGCTCCTAATTGGTACCATGGCGTTTTTTACGAGAAACGGTTCGAGTGGAGTTTTCGGAGAGAATATCGCTTCGTCATTGAATCAGGAAGTGCTACGGATGTGGTAAAATATAACAGGTCACTGCTTGTAGGATGCAGGAATGCAACGAACAACTTTGAGGAATAATATCTGCAAGTTAAACGTTTAGTCGAGGAAATAAATTCAAGAGGAGCTGAAAGATAATCGTATCCTCTCAAGGGAACACTTTCAGAAATTCAGACAAATCTGCTTATACATATTCACGGGCAGAGTAATTGATAACTGACTACATCAAATCACGAAATATGCTGAATTTCACCGAGACAAACCACAAAACCTTTTTTTACTTCTTCATGTCGCCGATTGTACGGAAACACGCGTTTTCGTGCGATGCAGAGCCTGTGTTTAAAAATTGTTTTACATTTGGTCGTTAATTGACGCGCCAATCAATTGAGCAGTACTGAATCACGAAGACTAGTCATTGGTTGATTAACCGAAGTTCCAGACCTGTGATGGACAGAAGTTTGAAATGTTGAGTTTCACTACACTTTATCTCAATAGCACATGTACAACGTATTTTAGTTGACTCGAAACTGCACAGGAATTAAACTGAGTGACATTCTTACCAACCTTGCATAATGCTTAATACATTTATGTCATTTTCAGTAAATCTGTGTTTTCCTGAAATTCAGTACTGTAGAATCACGCTAAAACACATTAACCCCCGTCCCGGCGGGGTCGCATTTTAGCCTCCCCCCCCCCCACTTTAATATGTTTCTTACCCCAAAGGACTGAAAGGTACAACACTATGCCCTTTCGTCAAGCTCTACAGGAAAAAATCCAAGATCGCTGCCTACATGGCGTCACAGTGCCGTCATTGTCCAAAAAAAAAGATGTCATCGATAGATATGTTTTTAACAGTATGTGATAAAAAGGTTATAACATGGTTGTTTTGATATCAGGTATCCTCAGTCATTTTGAGCTGATAACCGGGACGATATCAAAAGAACCGTGTAATAATCTACATTTATCACCCGAACTTATCGAGCAACTTTCACCCCCTTAAATGACAGTACCGGTACCAGATATAAGATATACAACCACGAATTACAAATATGTAAGAAAGAAATCTTGCCAACCATGTGCGCTGATGAAGAAATTCAACAATAAGTCTGAAAAACTACACTTAGCAAAGATGATATTTGATAAGTTCTGCACGGAGATTTCATCACTAGATGAAATAAGGAGATCATGATATACATTTCAGGTTTTACCGATGCCAAATGACTTGAAAAGAAGACAATCAGACAAAAAGAAAATATATCAATAAATAGTAAATTACATAGAAAATTTTCTTGTCTTTGCAAGGGGGACATCAGACACACTGACAACACAGATCATTCATTCAAATTTCGCCTTCCATTGGGGAGGCAGAAATATTCCTCAAACACAGTATACATATTCTCTTTTGTGATCTAATTTTCGTTTGTCAAAATATTGCTCCATAGTTACTCATATAAATAATCCTGTTCTAGATTATGATATACTGGATTATTATCATGCTCATGCCACTAACATGAACTCCATTCCAACCAGTGGTCAAGATCCATCATCGTTCTTCAGAATTCATATTATTGATCACTCATAGATTGGATTAAGTTCTCATGGTACTCAGTTCTCATTTCATACTTTCGCAAATTCTTGTAACATGGCCAGGTTCCAGTTCTATTAAGTACACGTATGAAAGGTGTGAGCTGGTATGATGGAGTTCATCTTGTTGTGTATGACGAAAGAATGAAATATAATAAAGGCCATAAACATGTTCAATGAAGTGAGTTTTGATATTAAATATGTATACAATTGATTGCAACTTGCAGGTCATAGATTCAGCACTTCTGATATCAGATGCAACAGGACTGTTACACAATGGATGAACTGGGTGAAATGGAAAAACCAAAACAGACTATTGATTGGTTCAGCTGTGTCAGAAAGGTGTGGAATGACAGAGGTCGTGAAAATCAGAGCCAGTGATTGGCCACAACCCCCCCCCCCCTCCACATTGGATATCAGCTGATTCCTCAGGAAATAAACATTACGCATGTAATGACCACCGGCAGAGTGATACATGTGTCAATCGGTCAGACATTTTCAAGGATGCCGAGTTTTAACTTAAAACAACCATGCCGAACTTCATTCCTTCTCTCAGAATAACTGGATCTAACTTTTACAAAACCTGCATCTCCCAATAGCTCCTGGATCTAGACCACATAAATGAAGGGATCTAGTTTATCGGTGCTATGGCAAAAATATCATGTAGAATGGGATTGTGTGGATAATATCAGATTCATGAAAGTTGAAGTCCTGCAGCATGCTCCACAAATATCATCAAAGGTCATAAAACTTTCTGGTCTGCACCAGTGTGGATCTATACTTGTTTTTTTTATAAAATTATCTCCCTTGACCAAGTGAGGACTTGAATGTGTCTGAAATGATTTAGCTTCTAGAAACAAAGACTCCATTTCCTGAGTAGAGGTAAAAACCGAACATATTTTGATTATTTTATTGAAATTTAAATTAAACTGCTGGTATATGTACGTGTATAAAATACATACAGAATGAACTGTATACAGAATAACACAAAGAACAGGTATATGTATCTCATTACATTCTTAACCAAAGATCAATACCTGGGTGATATTACAACAATACCATGGTGTTATATATTGTTATGATTGGCTTAACTTTAGCTGCTGAAAATATTTCTAATTTGAGGGTAATGGGCAATCATACTAAATTTATTTTCATAACTTCATTTATTTTCACAAAACAACATAATCCAGATTAGCAAGTGAAAGTTTACAACATAATATAATACGCATCATGGGTCTCCTTCAGTTTAGTGTAGACATATATACCCTTGAATATCTGTTACCATGATTCAGTCATAATATTGTCTGTATTATATTGATGCCGACAAGGAATATACATAATTATTTGAGAGTATTATTAATTGTATGTTGTTTATGATTAACATGAACTTTTTATTCGCTGGAACCCAGCCATTTGTTCCATATGAGCAATATTCTCATCAGCCATCACCATTCAATATGAATGTGATACATGTACAAGTCCATGGTAATTGATACATTATGGTGAAGGTGACCTGTAACACCAGCATACAAAATTATTCCGAGCTCATTGAAACATCATCACATGATGCTGACACAGATCAGAACGGAGTGTCGGTAAAATCAGATGTGTTTTGTAGAGGATTCCGTCAATGAGGATGCTATACTGTACACATACAAAATATGAAGTGTTGATGTGTAGGGCCTATAGCACAAAATCACAAGCAAGTCGGTAAAACTAGGCTAACGTGTTGATTTGGGTGGGGGCGTCCTCTCAGGGGGAGGTGTGGGTGGGAAGGGGCCTAATGTCTCAAGCTTTTGTAATCCAGGTTTTCCATCAATATACTCTATTCCATCCCCCAATATTTCAAGCACGTGAAATCAAAGAAAAATTATTTGCGGGGAATGTGACTTCCACATCCCTAGCTGGACATGCTAGTGGGGAACCCTCAATCTCAGGTTACGGTAATTCCCCTGATAACTCGATCACTGGGAGTGCAGCAAAAATGGCTTATATATGGAAATATTCTTCATGGCACTAGCTACTTAGTGTCACTTTTTGTCAGTTTGTGACTTTTCTTCAATTTGAAAGGGGAATGGGAATGCTACTTTCTCCCAGTGTTTGAACAATAGAGTTGAAAAGTGAACTTCCTGTGATTGAATTATTAGAGGAATTACCGTAATTACCATTGGTGAAGTTAAGGCCCAATAAATGCAAAATACGGCTATGGGTGACTCATAGTGTCAGGAGACTGTCAGACTGGCATGTGCATGATACCGGTACTGAAATGAAAACATTCATCAAAAATCAAAATACATCAAGTTTTATTCTCTTACATTCGTTGGAAGTCTATCTCAGGAACATGTATGAACAAGCAATAACCATATACAGAAACACATAAAACAGACTGCTCCTCAGGTTAACTCAAACCTAATAATGATTTCAAACAGATGCATGATTGGTACATCAGAATCCCTGATGTGAACCCCGTTACCATAGAGTGAAAACTGTTCATATACCAATAATGTGCTCAAGGTTTGTTTCATTTATATCACTGATTCACACTTAAAAGTTCAAGATAATTTACTTAACTTGCCATATTGGTCCGTTGACACGACATTGTCTGATCTGTGATAAAATATTATCCCATATTGTATTCCATGTCTAATCCGGCACACTGGAAACATTTCTGAACATGGGTACTATATTACTCAGCCTACAAATATGGAATCGCTGAATGTATTTTGTTGTTTTTTCTGACATGCTACTCGCGATTAACTATTTCTGTTTCGGGTGGCTGCAATTTCATTCCATTTCGGCGTATAGAATACGGATCGCAGATGATTATTAAAATAAGGGCTAAAGGGCTGGATTCGTCTCGAGTTTTGCAACAGTGATCACATTGTGGGATGAAGTAGAAACATTGTTGACAATAAACACTATTTAATATTCCAATACGTATGAAAAATAATGTCCATTCTGTCTCCTGATTTATATATGCCACTAAGGCCGAATCCCGTCCAACGCTGTAATGACGTAAGCAATCGGGTTGACTGTTCAAAAAAATCTCCTGGCGCGCTACACATTCACAATTCAAAATACTGGATGTATCATTGATCAAACAGTTGTTGTTTCTTTCAGTGCTGCTCACATTAGTGCCCCATAAGTGTCACTTTTATTCTGGCAACATTGCTATGTATTTGTTGGTGTGTCGTAATATGGCCATATGTTTTGAGCGAATACTCTTAAATTCAAAATGTCGGCCATGTAAGGTTCCAGTGAAGAGTCAAAATTTGGGCTGGGAAATATTACAAAAAATCGACCAAAAATGCATCTTTGGAATATGACGTAACTGTGAAGTCTTCAAAGCGGCCATCTTGCAATTTTTTTTCACACTTTTTAGTTAAGCTTATGTTGTGAGAAGTTTCAGACCTCTATCTCAATGAGCAAAGACATATTTGGAAGGAGAGGGGTAGAGTGAAATGGCGCCTGGGCAGGCCTCAAATACCCTAGGCCTGGTTGAGTTAAATTGTTATGCAAATAATTCAATTAAAATGCTCAGTCGATTAATCTACAATACAGCCATATATCTTCCGGGTCGCTAAAGACCAGAAATAAATATCTGAAAGCCAGTGGTAATCATATCTTTGTTTGCAAATTGCTAAAGCTCTCTGTCGAACTGTGTGAAGACCACCTGGTATCTAAGTCCATGCATCAGACAGCACTATCCCTTTTGTACTCGCTTGTCTTGACACATGTCGTCATGCAACTCGGTTGCACGTGTTTTAGCGTTGATGTTTCAAACAGCTTTTCGGACCGTTATAGTGAGACGCCAGCGCGAGTGAAACATGTCACAACTCTCAAATAGTTGCATCGTTACGTCTATGAGACATGTTTTTGTGGAAAAATAGAGTGAAACATGTAGCATTATGAAGCATCTAACATGTTACCATCTCAATATGAAACGTTAAACATGTTTCCTCTTTTTACAGTGTAGTATTGAATCCGAAATACATGTTCTATTAGAATGTCCTCAATTTGATAACCAGCGAGTTGGGTTGTTGACACTGGCTAGGGGCTCATCTGTTCACTTTAATAGTCTATCTGTGGATGATAAATTCATTTGGTTAATAACGTGTGAAAATGAGTCCATTTCTTTGAATATCATATAGCAACATTAATTGCTGAAATTTTGGATTTGCAGCAGTAGCCAGTTAGTGTTTTTTCATGAAACCGTTTATTATATATTCATTCTGGATCATTTTCATACATGCATTTATCGTTTCTATTGTAAGTATCTCCTGGTCACCCCCACTTTTTTTTAGGATTTCGGCCTGTGTACCAAATTTAAGAAAGATCCATGCAGTAATTCCTGAGAAATCACGATAACAAAGTTTCATTGGGGAAATCCAAGTTGGCCACCTGCTGGTTATATTGACTTTTCGAATCGGACCAGAAAAAATATGTTGCACAACTGGACCACAAGGGGAACCTGTGTACCAAATTTGAGAAAGATCCATGCAGTACTTCCTGAGAAATCACGATAAAGTTTCATGGGGAAATCTAAGATGGCCGCTTGGTGGCCATATTGGATTTTTGAATCGGACTGAAACCCGTATCTTACACAACTAGATACCAAGGGAAACCTGTGTACCAAATTTGAGAACGATTCATGCAATATTTCCCGAAATCACGATAAAGTTTCATGGGGAAATCCAAAATGGTTGCCTGGTGGCCATATTGGATTTTTGAATCGGACCAGAAAAGATATCTTGCACAACTGGACCACAAGGTCTGTGCCAAATCTGAGAAAGATCCATTCAGTACTTCCTGAGAAATCACGATAACAAACTTTCATGTGGAAATCTAAGATGGCCGCCTGGTGGCCATATTGGATTTTCGAATCAGACCAAAACAGGTATCTTGCACAACTAGACCCCAAGGAAAACGTGTACCAAATTTCAGAAAGATCCATGCAGTACTTCCCGAGAAATCACAAGGTCGTCACTACCCATGGTGCGTGTGGTGCGAACGTACCCCACTTTTTGTCTGTAGATTGGAAATATGACAATTATGTAAGAGGTAAATCTTAGTTTAGCATTAAAATACGCTAAAATGCTGGAAAAAAGCGTAAAAAATTATTATTTTTCCAGCGCCCAGACCCCCTAAAAACGTGCGCCCTTGGTGCGACCTAGAACCTCGAAAGGATTCCCTAATTTTAGCTTCGTGTAAATCACTATGAACTTTCACTGCATCCGCCCTTGGAAATTGAAAACATTCACATCCCCTCCCCCCCTTTTGAAATCCTAGTGACGCCCCTGAATCACGATAAAGTTTCATGGGGAAATCGAAGATGGCTGTCTGGTGGCCATATTGGGTTTTTGAGTCGAACCAGAAAAGGTATCTTGCACAACTAGACCCCAAGGGGAACCTGTGTACCAAATTTGAGAAAGATCCCTTCAGCAGTTCCTGAGAAATCGCGATAGCAAGAATTGTTTACGGACGGACGGACGACGGACGAAAAGTGATTTGAACAAGCCCACCATCTGTTGATGGTGGGCTAAAAAGCTACATAAAATTCCTTAGTAAGGCCATCATTGCCCGGCGATTTCTTGGGTGTTATTTAGAAATGGGTACTTCACATAAAAGACGATCTGTCTCTAACAGAGTAAAAACCTGGGTCAAATACTGTCCTACATTTGTCTCACCACTAGATCAAAATATCAGTGAAGTTTGACGATAGAATAAAGAATTCTGTGTGCCTTTATGTGGATGCACCCGTGCATTTTCCATAATGCTCTAATGCTCTTGAAAATTATCAGTGATTATCATTTCACTTAAAAAGAGCTTCAAAACGTCAGAAAACACTTCAGTCGCCAACGTTTTTGTGTTCGTTTAATTCGGAAGAAATACACATATAATAACCTGGAAACCAATTCCCTCAAAACCATCACAGTTTAAATAACGGCTTTACCGTAAGCACTAACAGTTGTTCAACAAAACTGGACATTGACCATTTCTACGTTAATGGTCAAGCATTTAGACAGAAGCAAGAGGCAGATATAATATGTATAGTAGACTCAAAGCGTGTCAACAAAGACGGATCTGTACTCAAAACATTCCTGCCATCCATTTTCACAAAATCAAATAAGGGCCTATGCCTATTTCGACAAAATTGTTTTTACGCATGACACTGTTGTCAAAAGAGTTTTATTTAGATTTTAAAATCAAAACTTCATTATCACAATTATAATACGGCTACTCTATGTCTTCCGTTTTGTGAATGCATTGATACATACACGACAACTAATTATTATATAATAGCATGGTACAATTTCTTGGAAAAGGTAAAAACATCCGCGCAAAAACGTTTTAGTATAAACAACAAAAATGGCGTCCACTTGTGAAATACCCCGTACGAGGAAAACATTTCTATTGTAGCGCCATCTATACACTCTGGACGCAAGGAAGACAACTCTCACTGGGAATCACATACGCTTCACCGCGGAAAGTTATCTTCCCAGATTCGAAACGTTTATGAATAGACCCGAATTTGCCCTTTAGTTTCTTCAAAGTAAATTGATATCTCTAAACATATCCTGTGACATTAGGTCTGAGTCACAGGTCACGCCTCTTGATTTATTAATAGGCCTCCAGATCCCTTTTAGTTCATTGACATCTCCGACAATCCATATTTGGAGTAGGAGTATTGTCTTGAACCTGATGACAGAGGCCGATTCTGGACAGAAACTGGAGGGAGCATATGGTGAGAGCTAGCAACCACAACACAAAAAAAGATACGTCAAAAAAATATCACTGATTTGACTGCCATCTTAAATTGTTTCAAAATCGGAACACATCTAAGCTAACAAGTGTGGAACTACGAGAGGTACGGCCTTCCAGTTTGCTGCGTTGTATTGTACAAAAACAGCTATTTGGGAAGTATGCCAACCGTTTGAGCGAGGTAACGTAGGTTCATTAGTTTTGCCGCTATTCTCAAAAGTTATTCACCCAAATTTGCGAATTAACGCAATTCCTGTAACGGATTCTCCTTGAAGTTATGATCACTAGACTCGGAGGCCAATCACGCCCAAACTTCACATACACATTGAACACGTCAAGAACTAGTGCATGATGAAAACTGTTTCTGACTCGTTGAATGATTTAGCGCCCATCTTAGCTTTTCCTCTAATTCTTCTCAACCCTACTCCTCTGGCACTACTGAAACAATCGACACAAAATTTGGCACACACAACCAATCGATCAGGGTCTCTCAAAAAGTTGCCGCGACGTTAAACGTCAAACAACCAACCAATCAATCATGTAACGGATTTGAATAGCGAAGGTGACGAAATATATGTTATATGATATGGAGATCATGAATATGAAGAAATTTGCTCCTACGTCACGTGGTTTTACCGCCATCTAGAGTTTCGTCAGAACCGTTACACATCTTGTTCTAAACCCTACTCTGCTGGAACCAATAACGCAATCAGCACGAAATTTGCTACGCATAATCAGTGGATCGGGATCTCTGAAAAGTCAATAAGGGAAGTTGCTCCGTAAAACAAAATGGCCGCCAGTGGCCAATCACAATGACCGCATTTTCAAGTAACTGATTTGAATGGGGAAGGTGACGAACTATATGTTATATGATATGGCGATCATGAATATGCGAAAAATTTTGCTCATAGGTCACGTGGTTTGGCCGCCATCTTGATCCATTGTACCAAATTTCGTGTTGGTTGCTGCATTGGTTCCAGAGGAGTAGGGTTTGGAAGATTTTTTTGAAAACGGGGTAAATCCAAGATGGCCGCTGAACCCTGCGACCAATCACAACCAATTTTCAATATGCACTAGATCTCCACATGTCTAATATATGTGTGAAATTTGACCATGATCGACCGAACGGTTGCTGAGATTCAGCAATCATAAAAGCACGGAAAAAAATAAAAGCGCATTTCGAGCCCTATTGACCTTGCGGCGCAATGCACAGAGGATAGTATAATAATAGTATATTGACTCCCATTTAGTAGTATAAAAGCGCATTTCGACCATTATTGACCTTGCGGCGCAATGCGGAGAAGATAATATAGTTACAGTATATTTACTCAAATTTAGTAGTATAAAAGTTCATTCAGCGGCCATCTTGAATTTACCCCGTTTTCAAAAAAATCTTTTGAACTCTTATTCCCCTGGAATCAATGAATCAGTCTCTCGAAATTCTATTTGAGAGGTTGCCCCGTAAAAGAAAATGATCATCAGCGGCCGATCAAAATGGTCGAATTTTCAAGTAACGGATTTGGACCGCGAAAGTGACGAAATATATGTTATATAATATGGCGATCATGAATATGCAAAAAAAACGCTCATAGGTCACGTGGTTTGGCCGCCATATTGAATTTTGTAAGAAACGGAACACATCTTGTACAGACTACAACTCTGGAACTACAGGAGGTACAGCCTTGCAGTTGCTCGATATCAAACCAAATAGTCAACAACTCCAGTCGCCCCGAACATAAAGATTCATATTCCGCTGCATTCGCATGGCGGTCTACCGGAAGTGTTACCATGGCTACATGGGTTGAATTATCGGAAAAAATAAATGTAGCCAATTATTTTCCTCTTTTTCAATTCTTAAAAAAATGGCGTGTTATCACTTCTTAAAAGAGACTGAATATCGACCGTCTCAACGTTGATGGTACTGTTAAACGAGTCTGGATGATCGACGGTAATCTTCACAAAAAAATACGTAATTGTTCAATAGGTACGGTACATTTTTTAATTTAAAAATCATAACTTCATAAGTACAATCAGAATAAGGTTTATTCTGTGGTGACGCATCCCCCCTTAATTAATGTACAACTCAATGTTAGTATTAATTGAATTATGTTCAGACTGTCTGTCAGGTTTGTCTATATCGTCTAGAACGTTTAATTTCGGAAGCCGACCCATAGCTACTCGCAGCTCTAGTTATCTTTTTGTTTGTTCGAATTAATATTTCTTGGAGTTTCCTAGGTGGGAGTCTTGCTTTGTTTGTTTTTGTCTTGGTCAGTCCGACTGGCTTGACTTTGACGTGGATCGCCATTTTCCTTGTGTGGATAGATGGCGCTGTGTTGATGATAACATCGTCATACGGGGCATTTGGGTCTTTGAAGGCACTGTGTTAATATATAGCGCGGGCTACTGTAAACTGTTTGCAACTGCTATTACTTTTTTATCTGTTTGTTTGATTGTTCGAATTAATCTTTTCTAGAGTTCCCTGTGTGAGAGTTTTGTTGTGCGGCTCCCTAGATGGGAGTTTATAATTATTTTTTAGTGCTATGACAAACAAACTGTTGGAGAGCCGACTTTATTGTATCAATGAATGACATCCCATCGTAGAAGCAGAGACAGGGATCATATACAGAATCGATTGTGGGACTTGTTAAGCGGGACCGACGGGCGCCGAAAGCCCTTGCATAAGCAGGGATCATGCTGCTCGCGGCCCTGAACACACCGTGTCAGTGTTACCTTGGAGTATACGTAACAAACCGTAACTTGTGGGGTCAAATTACAACTCATCAAAGAAAAGTGGGAAGGGGTGCCGACATACTGACAGAGCCACATGACTTCACAGTATAGTCTTCTGGTTAACCTATTCTAAACCACATATCAATAATCTAACGATTCGTGATATGTGTTGTATCTCAGATATGTTTCATTGTACCTGTTCATGTGGCAACTTGGATGACATGACCACACGACCCCTAGCACCGGCATAAGCAGTATTAGATACAAATCTAGAGAGCTATGATGGACATGCTTCTATATTGGTAATTGCTGAGCTGTATCGCTGTGACAACTCGTACACTGGGGATTGGTGAGCTGCGTCGTCATCAGAGGTTATATTTTATTTCATATCAGATAATTATTTAATTATTTACTAATTTATAATGCAGTTTTTGCTAAGAAAATAGATAAATAAAATATAAAAAAAATTCTGACCGGAAATTCGTCAAAAAAATGCCGCTTATGAAAATTACCTCACTGTGATGTCATCATCACGGCCATCTTGGATTTTTTAGACATTTTCTAGTGGAGCTTGGCCCAAAGATATAGTGTGGTAAGTTGCAGTCCTCTAACCTTAGGGATAGTGAAAATATATAAGGGACATGTTCTGCCCCTCCCCCAGGCTGCGGTATACCCCAAATCGCCCAGGACAAATAGGATTACAGCAGTCAATGTATATTATATGATAAAGAAAAGAAGGAAAGAACATACTGTAGAGCTTCATGCACAAAAGAATCAAGCAAATCATTACTAACTTTCAGGCAAAACATTCATAACGGTTCATAAGTCATAATAGTATATAACAATATAACACGGTTTTATATCTATAGCTGTTGTTATTCATAGGTTGCATTCTAACACTATAGGTTGACGAACCTCAGATTTTGCTAGTATATAAACGAAGCAATAGTAAGTATCCACTAGCATCCCAAAAACAAATCACCAAGAATTTACTAACGCTCTTTACTATTCTTCGTCATGAAGATCTTATTGAACTCTATACTTTAAATAACGTCATCGACAACCCTCTGTATTAAGAATACAGATCGTTGATGCAGAATTGATGATACATCATATTGGTCAACTGACAATGTTTGACCGCTTCTATGCTGTAGGAAATTAGCGCAATGTGCTTCATATTTTAGTGTATGCCTACTTCATGAGTGGTTTTTTAAATAGTATTGCGTTATAAAATGAGGTCTTTCGATAATGAACGCGAAAAGTACTCATGGGAACCGGCTGTCAACTGAATGCCGAAACTGACTCTATCATTCCTTCAGGTTATAACCGGAAAGCCTATATGAAATATCGGTCATCAGTGTTTCTTTGTCTATTGAGTTGTTTTAATCCCATTAACACTACACTCTAAACAACGTTGAGTGAAATTTCACTCAAGCAAGAGCGGAAGTTCATCCCACTCAATACTTGAGTTACTTTTCACTCAACTTGAGTTAAATGCGCTCAACTTGAGTGGCATTCAGCGTAAGGGTGGAAATTCATCCCACTCAAGTTGAGTGAACTTGAGTGGTTTTAGCTCAAGTTGAGTGAAAAGTAACTCAAGTTTGAGTGAACAGGTACATTTCACTCAAACTTGAGTGGATCAGGTCACTCAAGTTTTTTTTAAAGAGTATCTAGCTTGATAGTTTAACTTGATGATACTCTAGTCATATAGCGCGTAGCTATCTCAAAGCGTACACGCACACACGCACACAGTGAGAGAGAATTAAATTTAACCTCGCGTTCAGTAATAGTTCACCTATATAGCTACGAACAACATAACTCTCTATTTAAAGCTCTCATTTCTAGTGTCAACGAAACACAAAATGCATGAAAACCTGCTCGAAAATTACATATAGAAAATGCACCCATCCTCCACAATAAGCCAGAGATACAAACAAGAAGATCAAGACTCCCTCATCCACTAAACCAACCGCGGTCTCAAACGATCTTCTCACACTCGAACAATAGATTTTCCTCTCTGCCCACGACAGATGAACCATCCACATACATGTAAGTGATTTCATACATGTGAATAACATTTATATACACCTGATGAACCATTCAAATGAATGATTTAACCTTATCTGGCCTGGGCGATTTGGGGTGTACCACATCCTTGGGGGAGAGCGGAAAGTGACCCCCAATATATATTTTGGCTACCCTTATGGCTAGGCTGCTGAAACTTACCACACTTAATATTTGGAGCACGCTCTACCAGAAAATGCAACTAAAATCCAAGATGGTTGAATTTTGAAGAAATATAATGAAAATGTCACTTTTCTGATACCCCACATGGCCGCCATTTTGGAATGATCCTCAATGATCCCAATTAAAATGACCCCAATACGATAATCTGAAAAGTCACGATGTTTTAGCTCTCAAGTTTCTGTCATACCGGAGATAGGAGCAAAACAAAAATCAGGGGGGAGGGGGCGTTAAGTGCCCCCAATCCAGGTAACATTTTATATACAAAAGAATCTACCTACCAAAATCAGTGGGCCTGTTACACAACTTCAATGCCTCATTCACATTGATGATTGATTCGGATATTTAACCCCACCAGACTGGCCCCCTAAATGACCCCCTACCGAACTTTCTACCCTATATTCAAAAACTTGAGCGGGGACACTCCGTGACTTTGTATGACCTAGCGTATCTAATTCCGCTTAAACTGGAGCTATAGGCCGTGTGGATACTTCATAGTCTCCACATGAACAGCTGCAATAAAGGCGCGGCTACTAAAGCTACGTCCGAGAATCCACCGTATTCTCGGGTATGAATGTTAGGTGCCGAGGGATACTTTGCTGTAGTCATATGGTTGCTATTTAGTCGCCAGACGTCAATTTTTCCCACCTCTTGCATATCGCTCCAATTTGTAGCTAATCACTTTGGGGTCATTGTGAACCTATTTGCATAATCCCATAAACAGAATATCATTGGATATTTCAGAATGGCGACCGCGTGGAGTACCGGAAAAGTAATGTTTTCGTAATTTTTCTTCAAAATTCCTGCTTTCCGGAGGGAAAAGTGGGGAAAAAAACTATTTTATTTCACACCAAATTGTTATTTGCTGCAGTATCATGCAATTTTTGTGCAGAAAACACATTTTTTTAAATTTACAGATGATACGTTTTCCAATCGACTGTGCTAATGCATACAGTAATACACTATACTATATACTTCAACAAGACGTTCGTTAGAAAATTTTCTGCATCCTTCCAGGCCAAGTAATTGAATAAATTTCATCCATCTCGACACGTGCATCAAACCTGTCGATATTGCAAATACTCCGAAAGCCAAATCATTTTATTGTAAACTACATCAATGAAATAACTATCAATGTCAGAGACATCTTGGTGAAGTATATGAAGAGAAAAAAGCCGCATCACAGCACCACTATTTTTGAGGATCTGTGATCAGAAACAAATAATTGTTTAGCCGTTAACCTATTTCATGCAGTCAACAAAGATAATATAAAAATAGCGATAAATATTCTGTTAATTTGTCATTTTTTCATTTTTGTTTTGTTTGACTGTATGTTTGATGCAGCATGAATTTCAACTCTCACGATTAACACTCGACCTGATGAATAAATCGTTTGCAATAAGTGTCATATTTTCATAATTACACAGTACGAAATCGGAATTGGAATGTAACGTGTATGTGAAAGATCTCACAAATTACAAGGATTTGGTTTACCAGGAAGTAAGTAGGAAATTAATACTAATTAGTATTAATTTCCATACATTTGTCAAAATAAATCAATATGATGATTTGGTTTCTATAGAATTTAGCTCATTATTCATCTATATTCTCACAGAACGACTGATGGGATGTTTATCTACATCGACATCTTGATTGTGATTGTTCATGTGCCCACCATGGAATTCTCTTGTTGAAAAGATCATCATCATATCATCAATAAAAACTGTTAACCGCTTGTCTCTTGCTAGAAAACCAGATTATTTTTTGTACATTTGTTCAGACTTGGTGCTAATTATCGTATAAACAAATATTTAGATTATTGCACTCCTCCCCCTCCGCCTCTCTCGTCCAATTGTGCTTCAGCTGATGGCAATATAGAACCCTCTTCTTCTGACCAACCACCTCACTGGGGTATAGCAAATTAACACCTCTGCCATCAGACAGATTTTCGGACAGCATTCCCGCCCGAGCAGCACACCACCGGAAGTGGCATCATGTATAGTAAAAGTGATGTTTATGGAAACTTCAGATTACTTTTCAATTCTGCATTATATCTCTGTTGATCTAGCTTTAGAATAAAAATCTGGAGATTATTTTAATTTCGTGCATTTAATAAATATGAAATAACTTGCTGGGTAATTATGTAATAACTTATCATATTCGATTTTTTATGCGGAACTGCACAGACCGGTAGAGTCATATATAAATTGTAGCCACCGCAAGTTCGCTGTTTATGCGCAACTGCACAGACCGGAAGCCCATATAAATGTATCTACCGCAAGTTCTCTTTTCGGAGACGGTGAAGCAAATTGCGCAATTATACTTGAAAACGTGTGCTTCGGATGCAGGCATATTGTAGTCTTTACAAACCGAAAGCGTATTTGTGCTTATTACAGAAAATTCGTAGTTTCGGTCGTGTCGTTATAGAGTATCCGCACATATAGTGCGAAATGATGCAAAAAAGCGGAAATTGTAGCAAAGAACATAGCATCCATACGATTTCTCAAAATAATATGTCAGGGCGATTTGCCACAGTATAAACCAACCTAATAAAGTGCCATTTGATAGAATTGTAAATTATTTGTTTAATGATTCTCCTCTGTCACTCACAATAGTCAGATCGTGATTAGCCCTTTGTCTCATGATCACAAGTTAATGATTACAATCATCTCGTCATTATGTGCAGGGTTTAAGGCGTATACTGTCTCAATGCTGTCCGAACATAAGCTAGGCATATACTTGTCACACTGTTGAGGTTTCCGACTCATCAGTTTTGAAAAAAAGTCGTGTCAGCAATCACTCATCTGCCACAAGTCAGTTTTGATTCCAGGCTATATAAACCGTGACGGCCGTGTTTAATCATATCGCAATCATTTTGCTATACAGAAAAGTCAACCAATTGTCCAGAACAAAATTCCTGACATGGAGAACCACGCCAAATTGTATGCTGGTCTTGAAAAAGCAGAATCATCCTTTCAGAGAGCCTGTGAGCAGATCGTCTTTCTCAACAAACGGCTAGAAGAGTTACAGCAGCGTTACGACAAGGCAAATAGAGAGGGCCGTAAATCATTCCGTTACAATCTCCGCCTACAAATAGCAGCTGGGGAAGGCCTCCAGAATACGTTCTATGAATACGCCTGCAACAAAGCTGACCTGGTGACAAGTCTTCGGTGTACGCTGTATGGACCAGAAGCTGTGGATGACATGCTTGAGGAGATGGAAATGGACGAGGAAAACGTCTGATCATTGAAATCTTATGATTTTGAAAGTAAACAAACGGCTCTTTTCAGAGCCACTCACTTTCTCCCGAAAGAGGACTTCAAACTAAGCACACAATTAATATATAGCATTTATACATAAATTGCCCATGCCGAACGGCTTCCCGTTCTCGTTATACATTATTTTAATCTACCGCACTCACTCATTCATTCACGGAAAGAGGAAAGAAATGAAGCTTGAGCAGAATTATTTGAGTTATCAAAACAACCATGGAAACCGAGAGAAACGATAGTGGTAATAATTCTACGTCATATAGACTTAATGCACATGCATGTAACACAGATATCGCAAATCTTCCAAATTCTACGTAACTTTCAGAGCGATTTGTGTATCGAAGATGGAGTCACGGAGCGCAAAGTTTGCGACAGTCTTGATTGGGTGATATTTTCTTTTGAGATAGATCGGGCCAATAGTTTTATTTGTCGTGCATTTAATAAATATGAAATAACTGCTGGGTAATTATGTAATAACTTATCATATTCGATTTTTTATGCGGAACTGCACAGACCGGTAGAGTCATATATAAATTGTAGCCACCGCAAGTTCGCTGTTTATGCGCAACTGCACAGACCGGAAGCCCATATAAATGTATCTATCGCAAGTTCTCTTTTCGGAGACGGTGAAGCAAATTGCGCAATTATACTTGAAAACGTGTGCTTCGGATGCAGGCATATTGTAGTCTTTTACAAACCGAAAGCGTATTTGTGCTTATTACAGAAAATTCGTAGTTTCGGTCGTGTCGTTATAGAGTATCCGCACATATAGTGCGAAATGATGCAAAAAAGCGGGAAATTGTAGCAAAGAACATAGCATCCATACGATTTCTCAAAATAATATGTCAGGGCGATTTGCCACAGTATAAACCAACCTAATAAAGTGCCATTTGATAGAATTGTAAATTATTTGTTTAATGATTCTCCTCTGTCACTCACAATAGTCAGATCGTGATTAGCCCTTTGTCTCATGATCACAAGTTAATGATTACAATCATCTCGTCATTATGTGCAGGGTTTAAGGCGTATACTGTCTCAATGCTGTCCGAACATAAGCTAGGCATATACTTGTCACACTGTTGAGGTTTCCGACTCATCAGTTTTGAAAAAAGTCGTGTCAGCAGTCACTCATCTGCCACAAGTCAGTTTTGATTCCAGGCTATATAAACCGTGACGGCCGTGTTTAATCATATCGCAATCATTTTGCAATACAGAAAAGTCAACCAATTGTCCAGAACAAAATTCCTGACATGGAGAACCACGCCAAATTGTATGCTGGTCTTGAAAAAGCAGAATCATCCTTTCAGAGAGCCTGTGAGCAGATCGTCTTTCTCAACAAACGGCTAGAAGAGTTACAGCAGCGTTACGACAAGGTAAATCGAGAGGGCCGTAAATCATTCCGTTACAACCTCCGCCTACAAATAGCAGCTGCGGAAGGCCTCCGGAATACGTTCTATGAATACGCCTGCAACAAAGCTGACCTGGTGACAAGTCTTCGGTGTACGCTGTATGGACCAGAAGCTGTGGATGACATGCTTGAGGAGATGGAAATGGACGAGGAAAATGTCTGATCATTGAAATCTTATGATTTTGAAAGTAAACAAAAGGCTCTTTTCAGAACCACTCACTTTCTCCCGAAAGAGGACTTCAAACTAAGCACACAATTAATATATAGCATTTATACATAAATTGCCCATGCCGAACGGCTTCCCGTTCTCGTTATACATTATTTTAATCTACCGCACTCACTCATTCATTCACGGAAAGAGGAAAGAAATGAAGCTTGAGCAGTTATTAAAACAACCATGGAAACCGAGAGAAACGATAGTGGTAATAATTCTACGTCATATAGGCTTAATGCACATGCATGCAACACAGATATCGCAAATCTTCCAAATTCTACGTAACTTTCAGAGCGATTTGTGTATGGAAGATGGAGTCACGGAGCGCAAAGTTTGAGACAGTCTTGATTGGGTGATATTTTCTTTTGAGATAGATAGGGCCAATAGTTTTATTTGTCGTGCATTTAATAAATATGAAATAACTTGCTGGATAATTATGTAATAACTTATCATATTCGATTTTGTATGCGGAACTGCACAGACCGGTAGAGTCATATATAAATTGTAGCCACCGCAAGTTCGCGGTTTATGCGCAACTGCACATACCGGAAGCCCATATAAATGTATCTATCGCAAGTTCTCTTTTCGGAGACGGTGAAGCAAATTGCGCAATTATACTTGAAAACGTGTGCTTCGGATGCAGGCATATTGTAGTCTTTTACAAACCGAAAGCGTATTTGTGCTTATTACAGAAAATTCGTAGTTTCGGTCGTGTCGTTATAGAGTATCCGCACATATAGTGCGAAATGATGCAAAAAAGCGAGAAATTGTAGCAAAGAACATAGCATCCATACGATTTCTCAAAAATAATATGTCAGGGCGATTTGCCACAGTATAAACCAACCTAATAAAGTGCCATTTGATAGAATTGTAAATTATTTGTTTAATGATTCTCCTCTGTCACTCACAATAGTCAGATCGTGATTAGCCTTTGTCTCATGATCACAAGTTAATGATTACAATCATCTCGTCATTATGTGCAGGGTTTAAGGCGTATACTGTCTCAATGCTGTCCGAACATAAGCTAGGCATATACTTGTCACACTGTTGAGGTTTCCGACTCATCAATTTTGAAAAAAAGTCGTGTCAGCAATCACTCATCTGCCACAAGTCAGTTTTGATTCCAGGCTATATAAACCGTGACGGCCGTGTTTAATCATATCGCAATCATGTTGCTATACAGAAAAGTCAACCAATTGTCCAGAACAAAATTCCTGACATGGAGAACCACGCCAAATTGTATGCTGGTCTTGAAAAAGCAGAATCATCCTTTCAGAGAGCCTGTGAGCAAATCGTCTTTCTCAACAAACGGCTAGAAGAGTTACAGCAGCGTTACGACAAGGAAAATGGAGAGGGCCGTAAATCATTCCGTTACAACCTCCGCCTACAAATAGCAGCTGCGGAAGGCCTCCGGAATACGTTCTATGAATACGCCTGCAACAAAGCTGACCTGGTGACAAGTCTTCGGTGTACGCTGTATGGACCAGAAGCTGTGGATGACATGCTTGAGGAGATGGAAATGGACGAGGAAAATGTCTGATCATTGAAATCTTATGATTTTGAAAGTAAACAAAAGGCTCTTTTCAGACCCACTCACTTTCTCCCGAAAGAGGACTTCAAACTAAGCACACAATTAATATATAGCATTTATACATAAATTGCCCATGCCGAACGGCTTCCCGTTCTCGTTATACATTATTTTAATCTACCGCACTCACTCATTCATTCACGGAAAGAGGAAAGAAATGAAGCTTGAGCAGTTATTAAAACAACCATGGAAACCGAGAGAAACGATAGTGGTAATAATTCTACGTCATATAGACTTAATGCACATGCATGCAACACAGATATCGCAAATCTTCCAAATTCTACGTAACTTTCAGAGCGATTTGTGTATGGAAGATGGAGTCACGGAGCGCAAAGTTTGAGACAGTCTTGATTGGGTGATATTTTCTTTTGAGATAGATCGGGCCAATAGTTTTATTTGTCGTGCATTTAATAAATATGAAATAACTTGCTGGGTAATTATGTACTAACTTATCATATTCGATTTTTTATGCGGAACTGCACAGACCGGTAGAGTCATATATAAATTGTAGCCACCGTGTTTCAGGTTTATGCAACTGCACAGACCGAAGCCCATATAAATGTATCTACTGCAAGTTCTCTTTTCGGAGACGGTGAAGCAAATTGCGCAATTATACTTGAAAACGTGTGCTTCGGATGCAGGCATATTGTAGTCTTTTAAAAACCGAAAGCGTATTTGTGCTTATTACAGAAAATTCGTAGTTTCGGTCGTGTCGTTATAGAGTATCCGCACATATAGTGCGAAATGATGCAAAAAAAGCGAGAAATTGTAGCAAAGAACATAGCATCCATACGATTTCTCAAAATAATATGTCAGGGAGATTTGGCACAGTATAAACCAACCTAATAAAGTGCCCTTTGATAGAATTGTAAATTATTTGTTTAATGATTCTCCTCTGTCACTCACAATAATCAGATCGTGATTAGCCCTTTGTCTCATGATCACAAGTTAATGATTACAATCACCTCGTCATTATGTGCAGGGGTTAAGGCGTATACTGTCTCAATGCTGTCCGAACATAAGCTAGACATATACTTGTCACACTGTTGAGGTTTCCGACTCATCAGTTTTGAAAAAAAAGTCGTGTCAGCAGTCACTCATCTGCCACAAGTCAGTTTTGATTCCAGGCTATAAACCGTGACGGCCGTGTTTAATCATATCGCAATCATTTTGCTATACAGAAAAGTCAACCAATTGCCCAGAACAAAATTCCTGACATGGAGAACCACGCCAAATTGTATGCTGGTCTTGAAAAAGCAGAATCATCCTTTCAGAGAGCCTGTGAGCAGATCGTGTTTCTCAACAAACGGCTAGAAGAGTTACATCAGCGTTACGACAAGGCAAATAGAGAGGGCCGTAAATCATTCCGTTACAACCTCCGCCTACAAATAGCAGCTGGGGAAGGCCTCCTGAATACGTTCTATGAATACGCCTGCAACAAAGCTGACCTGGTGACAAGTCTTTTGTGTACGCTGTATGGACCAGAAGCTGTGGATGACATGCTTGAGGAGATGGAAATGGACGAGGAAAATGTCTGATCATTGAAATCTTATGATTTTGAAAGAAAACAAAAGGCCCTTTTCAGAGCCACTCACTTTCTCCCGAAAGAGGACTTCAAACTAAGCACACAATTAATATATAGCATTTATACATACATTGCCCATGCCGAACGGCTTCCCGTTCTCGTTATACATTATTTTAATCTACCACACTCACTCATTCATTCACGGAAAGAGGAAAGAAATAAAGCTTGAGCAGTTATCAAAACAACCATGGAAACCGAGAGAAATGATAGTGGTAATAATTCTACGTCATATAGACTTAATGCACATGCATGCAACACAGATATCGCAAATCTTCCAAATTCTACGTAACTTTCAGAGCAATTTGTGTATGGAAGATGGAGTCACGGAGCGCAAAGTTTGAGACAGTCTTGATTGGGTGAAATTTTCTTTTGAGATAGATCGGGCCAATAGTTTTATTTGTCGTGCATTTAATAAATATGAAATAACTTGCTGGGTAATTATGTAATAACTTATCATATTCGATTTTGTATGCGGAACTGCACAGACCGGTAGAGTCATATATAAATTGTAGCCACCGCAAGCTCGCGGTTTATGCGCAACTGCACAGACCGGAAGCCCATATAAATGTATCTACCGCAAGTTCTCTTTTCGGAGAAGGTGAAGCAAATTGCGCAATTATACTTGAAAACGTGTGCTTCGGATGCAGCCATATTGTAGTCTTTTACAAACCGAAAGCGTATTTGTGCTTATTACAGAAAATTCGTAGTTTCGATCGTGTTGTTATAGAGTAACCGCACATATAGCGCGAAATGATGCAAAAAAGCGGGAAATTGTAGCAAAGAACATAGCATCCATACGATTTCTCAAAATAATATGTCAGGGCGATTTGGCACAGTATAAACCAACCAATAAAGTGCCATTTGATAGAATTGTAAATTATTTGTTTAATGATTCTCCTCTGTCACTCACAATAATAGTCAGATCGACAGCCCTTTGTCTCATGATCACAAGTTAATGATTAGCAATCATCTGTCATTATGTGCAGGCCAAGGCGTATACTGTCTCAATGCTGTCCGAACATAAGCTAGGCATATACTTGTCACACTGTTGAGGTTTCCGACTCATCAGTTTTGAAAAAAAGTCGTGTCAGCAATCACTCATCTGCCACAAGTCAGTTTTGATTCCAGGCTATATAAATCGTGACGGCCGTGTTTAATCATATCGCAATCATTTTGCAATACAGAAAAGTCAACCAATTGTCCAGAACAAAAATTCCTGACATGGAGAACCACGCCAAATTGTATGCTGGTCTTGAAAAAGCAGAATCATCCTTTCAGAGAGCCTGTGAGCAAATCGTCTTTCTCAACAAACGGCTAGAAGAGTTACAGCAGCGTTACGACAAGGCAAAGAGAGAGGGCCGTAAATCATTCCGTTACAACCTCCGCCTACAAATAGCAGCTGGGGAAGACCTCCGGAATACGTTCTATGAATACGCCTGCAACAAAGCTGACCTGGTGACAAGTCTTCGGTGTACGCTGTATGGACCAGAAGCTGTGGATGACATGCTCGAGGAGATGGAAATGGACGAGGAAAATGTCTGATCATTGAAATCTTATGATTTTGAAAGAAAACAAAAGGCTCTTTTCAGAGCCACTCACATTCTCCCGAAAGAGGACTTCAAACTAAGCACACAATTAATATATAGCATTTATACATAAATTGCCCATGCCGAACGGCTTCCGTTCTCGTTATACATTATTTTAATCTACCACACTCACTCATTCATTCACGGAAAGAGGAAAGAAATAAAGCTTGAGCAGTTATCAAAACAACCATGGAAACCGAGAGAAACGATAGTGGTAATAATTCTACGTCATATAGACTTAATGCACATGCATGCAACACAGATATCGGAAATCTTCCAAATTCTACGTAACTTTCAGAGCGATTTGTGTATGGAAGATGGAGTCACGGAGCGCAACGTTTGAGACAGTCTTGATTGGGTGATATTTTCTTTTCAGATAGACCGGGCCAATAGTTTTATTTGTCGTGCATTTAATAAATATGAAATAACTTGCTGGGTAATTATGTAATAACTTATCATATTCTATTTTTTATGCGAAACTGCACAGACCGGTAGATTCATATATAAATTGTAGCCACCGCAAGTTCGCGGTTTATGCGCAACTGCACAGACCGGAAGCCCATATAAATGTATCTACCGCAAGTTCTCTTTTCGGAGAAGGTGAAGCAAATTGCGCAATTATACTTGAAAACGTGTGCTTCGGATGCAGGCATACTGTAGTCTTCTACAAACCGAAAGCGTATTTGTGCTTATTACAGAAAATTCGTAGTTTCGGTCGTGTCGTTATAGAGTATCCGCACATATAGTGCGAAATGATGCAAAAAGGCGAGAAATTGTAGCAAAGAACATAGCATCCATACGATTTCTCAAAATAATATGTCAGGGCGATTTGCCACAGTATAAGCCAACCTAATAAAGTGCCATTTGATAGAATTGTAAATTATTTGTTTAATGATTCTCCTCTGTCACTCACAATAATCAGATCGTGATTAGCCCTTTGTCTCATGATCACAAGTTAATGATTACAATCATCTCGTCATTATGTGCAGGGGTTAAGGCGTATACTATCTCAATGCTGTCCGAACATAAGCTAGGCATATACTTGTCACACTGTTGAGGTTTCCGACTCATCAGTTTTGAAAAAAAGTCGTGTCAGCAGTCACTCATCTGCCACAAGTCAGTTTTGATTCCAGGCTATAAACCGTGACGGCCGTGTTTAATCATATCGCAATCATTTTGCAATACAGAAAAGTCAACCAATTCTCCAGAACAAAATTCCTGACATGGAGAACCACGCCAAATTGTATGCTGGTCTTGAAAAAGCAGAATCATCCTTTCAGAGAGCCTGCGAGCAGATCATCTTTCTCAACAAACGGCTAGAAGAGTTACAGCAGCGTTACGACAAGGCAAATAGAGAGGGCCGTGAATCATTCCGTTACAACCTCCGCCTACAAATAGCAGCTGGGGAAGACCTCCGGAATACGTTCTATGAATGCGCCTGCAACAAAGCTGACCTGGTGACAAGTCTTCGGTGTACGCTGTATGGACCAGAAGCTGTGGATGACATGCTTGAGGAGATGGAAATGGACGAGGAAAATGTCTGATCATTGAAATCTTATGATTTTGAAAGAAAACAAAAGGCTCTTTTCAGATCCACTGACTTTCTCCCGAAAGAGGACTTCAAACTAAGCACACAATTAATATATAGCATTTATACATAAATTGCCCATGCCGAACGGCTTCCCGTTCTCGTTATACATTATTTTAATCTACCACACTCACTCATTCATTCACGGAAATAGGAAAGAAATAAAGCTTGAGCAGTTATCAAAACAACCATGGAAACCGAGAGAAACGATAGTGGTAATAATTCTACGTCATATAGACTTAATGCACATGCATGCAGCACAGATATCGCAAATCTTCCAAATTCTACGTAACTTTCAGAGCGATTTGTGTATGGAAGATGGAGTCACGGAGCGCAAAGTTTGAGACAGTCTTGATTGGGTGATATTTTCTTTCCAGATAGACCGGGCCAATAGTTTTTTTTGTCGTGCATTTAATAAATATGAAATAACTTGCTGGGTAATTATGTAATAACTTATCATATTCTATTTTTTATGCGGAACTGCACAGACCGGTAGAGTCATATATAAATTGTAGCCACCGCAAGTTCGCGGTTTATGCGCAACTGCACAGACCGGAAGCCCATATAAATGTACCTACCGCAAGTTCTCTTTTCGGAGACGGTGAAGCAAATTGCGCAATTATACTTGAAAACGTGTGCTTCGGATGCAGGCATACTGTAGTCTTTTACAAACCGAAAGCGTATTTGTGCTTATTACAGAAAATTCGTAGTTTCGGTCGTGTCGTTATAGAGTATCCGCACATATAGTGCGAAATGATGCAAAAAAAGCGGGAAATTGTAGCAAAGAACATAGCATCCATACGATTCCTCAAAATAATATGTCAGGGCGATTTGCCACAGTATAAACCAATCTAATAAAGTGCCATTTGATAGAATTGTAAATTATTTGTTTAATGATTCTCCTCTGTCACTCACAATAATCAGATCGTGATTAGCCGTTTGTCTCATGATCACAAGTTAATGATTACAATCATCTCGCCATTATGTGCAGGGGTTAAGGCGTATACTGTCTCAATGCTGTCCGAATATAAGCTAGGCATATACTTGTCACACTGTTGAGGTTTCCGACTCATCAGTTTTGAAAAAGTCGTGTCAGCAGTCACTCATCTGCCACAAGTCAGTTTTGATTCCAGGCTATATAAACCGTGACGGCCGTGTTTAATCATATCGCAATCATTTTGCAATACAGAAAAGTCAACCAATTGTCCAGAACAAATTCCTGACATGGAGAACCACGCCAAATTGTATGCTGGTCTTGAAAATGCAGAATCATCCTTTCAGAGAGCCTGTGAGCAGATCGTCTTTCTCAACAAACGGCTAGAAGAGTTACAGCAGCGTTACGACAAGACAAATAGAGAGGGCCGTAAATCATTCCGTTACAACTTCCGCCTACAAATAGCAGCTGGGGAAGACCTCCGGAATACGTTCTATGAATACGCCTGCAACAAAGCTGACCTGGTGACAAGTCTTCGGTGTACGCTGTATGGACCAGAAGCTGTGGATGACATGCTTGAGGAGATGGAAATGGACGAGGAAAATGTCTGATCATTGAAATCTTATGATTTTGAAAGAAAACAAAAAGGCTCTTTTCAGATCCCTCACATTCTCCCGAAGAGGACTTCAAACTAAGCACACAATTAATATATAGCATTTATACATAAATTGCCCATGCCGAACGGCTTCCGTTCTCGTTATACATTATTTTAATCTACCACACTCACTCAATCATTCACGGAAAGAGGAAAGAAATAAAGCTTGAGCAGTTATCAAAACAACCATGGAAACCGAGATAAACGATAGTGGTAATAATTCTACGTCATAGACTTAATGCACATGCAAGACAGATATCGCAAATCTTCCAAATTCTACGTAACTTTCAGAGCCATTTGTGTATGGAAGATGGAGTCACGGAGCGCAAAGTTTGAGACAGTCTTGATTGGGTGATATTTTCTTTTGAGATAGATCGGGCCAATAGTTTTATTTGTCGTGCATTTAATCAATATGAAATAACTTGCCGGGTAATTATGTAATAGCTTATCATATTCGATTTTTTATACGGAACTGCACAGACCGGTAGAGTCATATATAAATTGTAGCCACCGCAAGTTCGCTGTTTATGCGCAACTGCACAGACCGGAAGCCCATATAAATGTATCTACCGCAAGTTCTCTTTTCGGAGACGGTGAAGCAAATTGCGCAATTATACTTGAAAACGTATGCTTCGGATGCAGGCATATTGTAGTCTTTTACAAACCGAAAGCGTACTTGTGCTTATTACAGAAAATTCGTAGTTTCGGTCGTGTCGTTATAGAGTATCCGCACATATAGTGCGAAATGATGCAAAAAAGCGGGAAATTGTAGCAAAGAACATAGCATCCATATGATTTCTCAAAATAATATGTCAGGGCGATTTGCCACAGTATAAACCAACCTAATAAAGTGCCATTTGATAGAATTGTAAATTATTTGTTTAATGATTTTCCTCCGTCACTCACAATAATCAGATCGAGATTAGCCCTTTGTCTCATGATCACAAGTTAATGATTACAATCATCTCGTCACTATGTGCAGGGGTTAAGGCGTATACTGTCTCAATGCTGTCCGAACATAAGCTAGGCTTATACTTGTCACACTGTTGAGGTTTCCGACTCATCAGTTTTGATTCCAGGCTATATAAACCGTGACGGCCGTGTTTAATCATATCGCAATCACTTTGCAATACAGAAAAGTCAAGCAATTCTCCAGTACAAAATTCCTGACATGGAGAACCACGCCAAATTGTATGCTGGTCTTGAAAAAGCAGAATCATCCTTTCAGAGAGCCTGTGAGCAGATCGTCTTTCTCAACAAACGGCTAGAAGAGTTACAGCAGCGTTACGACAAGGCAAACAGAGAGGGCCGTGAATCATTCAGTTACAACCTCCGCCTACATATAGCAGCTGGGGAAGACCTCCGGAATACGTTCTATGAATACGCCTGCAACAAAGCTGACCTGGTGACAAGTCTTCGGTGTACGCTGTATGGACCAAAAGCTGTGGATGACATGCTTGAGGAGATGGAAATGGACGAGGAAAATGTCTGATCTTTGAAATCTTATGATTTTGAAAGAAAACAAAAGGCTCTTTTCAGATCCACTCACTTTCTCCCGAAAGAGGACTTCAAACTAAGCACACAATTAATATATAGCATTTATACATAAATTGCCCATGCCGAACCCGTTCTCGTTATACATTATTTTAATCTACCACACTCACTCATTCATTCACGGAAAGAGGAAAGAAATAAAGCTTGAGCAGTTATCAAAACAACCATGGAAACCGAGAGAAACGATAGTGGTAATAATTCTACGTCATATAGACTTAATGCACATGCATGCTTACAGATATCGCAAATCTTCCAAATTCTACGTAACTTTCAGAGCGATTTGTGTATGGAAGATGGAGTCACGGAGCGCAAAGTTTGAGACAGTCTTGATTGGGTGATATTTTCTTTTGAGATAGACCGGGCCAATAGTTTTATTTGTCGTGCATTTAATAAATATGAAATAACTTGCTGGTAATTATGTAATAACTTATCATATTCGATTATTTATGCGGAACTGCACAGACCGGTAGAGTCATATATAAATTGTAGCCACCGCAAGTTCGCGGTTTATGCGCAACTGCACAGACCGGAAGCCCATATAAATATATCTACCGCAAGTTCTCTTTTCGGAGACGGTGAAGCAAATTGCGCAATTATACTTGAAAACGTGTGCTTCGGATGCAGGCATATTGTAGTCTTTTACAAACCGAAAGCGTATTTGTGTTTATAACAGAAAATTCGTAGTTTCTGTCGTGTTGTTATAGAGTATCCGCACATATAGTGCGAAATGAAGCAAAAAAAAAGCAAGGGAAATTGTAGCAAAGAACATAGCATCCATACGATTTCTCAAATAATGCTCTCGGGAGCGATTTGCCACAGTATAAACCAATCCTAATAAAGTGCCATTTGATAGAATTACATCATGAATTATTTGTTTAATGATTCTCCTCTGTCACTCACAATAATCAGATCGTGATTAGCCCTTTGTCTCATGATCACAAGTTAATGATTACAATCATCTCGTCATTATGTGCAGGGGTTAAGGCGTATACTGTCTCAATGCTGTCCGAACATAAGCTAGGCATATACTTGTCACACTGTTGAGGTTTCCGACTCATCAGTTTTGAAAAAAAGGCGTGTCAGCGGTCACTCATCTGCCACAAGTCAGTTTTGATTCCAGGCTATATAAACCGTGACGGCCGTGTTTAATCATATCGCAATCATTTTGCAATACAGAAAAGTCAACCAATTGTCCAGAACAAAATTCCTGACATGGAGAACCACGCCAAATTGTATGCTGGTCTTGAAAGGCAGAATCATCATTTCAGAGAGCCTGTGAGCAGATCGTCTTCTCAACAAACGGCTAGAAGAGTTACAGCAGCGTTACGACAGGGTAAATCGAGAGGGCCGTAAATCATTCCGTTACAACCTCCGCCTACAAATAGCAGCTGCGGAAGGCCTCCGGAATACGTTCTATGAATACGCCTGCAACAAAGCTGACCTGGTGACAAGTCTTCGGTGTACGCTGTGTGGACCAGAGGCTGTGGATGACATGCTTGAGGAGATGGAAATGGACGAGGAAAATGTCTGATCATTGAAATCTTTTGATTTTGAAAGAATACAAAAGGCTCTTTTCAGAGCCACTCACTTTCTCCCGAAAGAGGACTTCAAACTAAGCACACAATTAATATATAGCATTTATACATAAATTGCCCATGCCGAACGGCTTCCCTTACTCGTTATACATTATTTTAATCTACCACACTCACTCATTCATTCACGGAAAGAGGAAGAAATAAAGCTTGAGCAGTTGTCGAAACAGCATGACCGAGAGAAACGATAGTGGTAATAATTCTACGTCATATAGACTTAATGCATGCATGCAACACAGATATCGCAAATCTTGAATTCACCACGTAACTTTCAGAGCGATTTGTGTATAGGTAGTGCGGGCACAAAGTTTGAGACAGTCTTGATTTGGGTGATATTTTCTTTTGAGATAGATCAGGCCAATAGTTTTATTTGTCGTGCATTTAATAAATATGAAATAACTTGCTGGGTAATTATGTAATAACTTATCATATTCGATTTTTTATGCGGAACTGCACAGACCGGTAGAGTCATATATAAATTGTAGCCACCGCAAGTTCGCGGTTTATGCGCAACTGCACAGACCGGAAGCCCTTATAAATGTATCTACCGCAAGTTCTCTTTTCGGAGACGGTGAAGCAAATTGCGCAATTATACTTGAAAACGTGTGCTTCGGATGCAGGCATACTGTAGTCTTTTACAAACCGAAAGCGTACTTGTGCTTATTACAGAAAATTCGTAGTTTCGGTGGTGTCGTTATAGAGTATCCGCACATATAGTGCGAAATGATGCAAAAAAGCGGGAAATTGTAGCAAAGAACGTAGCATCCATACGATTTCTCAAAATAATATGTCAGGGCGATTTGCCACAGTATAAACCAATCTAATAAAAGTGCCATTTGATAGAATTGTAAATTATTTGTTTAATGATTCTCCTCTGTCACTCCACAATAATCAGATCGTGATTAGCCCTTTGTCTCATGATCACAAGTTAATGATTACAATCATCTCGTCATTATGTGCAGGGGTTAAGGCGTATACTGTCTCAATGCATCCGAACATAAGCTAGGCATATACTTGTCACACTGTTGAGAACGAGCTCATCAGTTTTTGAAAAAGTCGTGTCAGCAGTCACTCATCTGCCACAAGCCAGTTTTGATTCCAGGCTATATAAACCGTGACGGCCGTGTTTAATCATATCGCAATCATTTTGCAATACAGAAAAGTCAACCAATTGTCCAGAACAAAATTCCTGACATGGAGAACCGCGCCAAATTGTATGCTGGTCTTGAAAAAGCAGAATCCTCCTTTCAGAGAGCCTGTGAGCAGATCGTCTTTCTCAACAAACGGCTAGAAGAGTTACAGCAGCGTTACGACAAGGCAAATCGAGAGGGCCGTAAATCATTCCGTTACAACCTCCGCCTACAAATAGCAGCTGGGGAAGGCCTCCGGAATACGTTCTATGAATACACCTGCAACAAAGCTGACCTGGTGACCAGTCTTCGGTGTACGCTGTATGGACCAGAAGCTGTGGATGACATGCTCGAGGAGATGGAAATGGACGAGGAAAACGTCTGATCATTGAAATCTTATGATTTTGAAAGTAAACAAAAGGCTCTTTTCAGAGCCACTCACTTTCTCCCGAAAGAGGACTTCAAACTAAGCACACAATTAATATATAGCATTTATACATAAATTGCCCATGCCGAACGGCATCCCGTTCTCGTTATACATTATTTTAATCTACCACACTCACTCATTCATTCACGGAAAGAGGAAAGAAATAAAACGTGAGCAGTTATCAAAACAACCATGGAAACCGAGAGAAACGATAGTGGTAATAATTCTACGTGATATAGACTTAATGCACATGCATGCAACACAGATATCGCAAATCTCCCAAATTCTACGTAACTTTCAGAGCGATTTGTGTATGGAAGATGGAGTCACGGAGCGCAAAGTTTGAGACAGTCTTGATTAGGTGATATTTTCTTTTGAGATAGATCGGGCCAATAGTTTTATTTGTCGTGCATTTAATAAATATGAAATAACTTGCTGGGCAATTATGTAATAACTTATCATATTCGATTTTTTATGCGGAACTGCACAGACCGGTAGAGTCATATATAAATTGTAGCCACCGCAAGTTCGCGGTTTATGCGCAACTGTACAGACCGGAAGCCCATATAAATGTATCTACCGCAAGTTCTCTTTCCGGAGACGGTGAAGCAAATTGCGCAATTATACTTGAAAACGTGTGCTTCGGATGCAGGCATACTGTAGTCTTTTACAAACCGAAAGCGTACTTGTGCTTATTACAGAAAATTCGTAGTTTCGGTCGTGTCGTTATAGAGTATCCGCACATATAGTGCGAAATGATGCATAAGCGGGAAATTGTAGCAAAGAACATAGCATCCATACGATTTCTCAAAATAATATGTCAGGGCGATTTGGCACAGTATAAACCAACCTAATAAAGTGCCATTTGATAGAATTGTAAATTATTTGTTTAATGATTCTCCTCTGTCCCTCACAATAATCAGATCGTGATTAGCCCTTTGTCTCATGATCACAAGTTAATGATTACAATCATCTCGTCATTATGTGCAGGGGTTAAGGCGCATACTGTCTCAATGCTGTCCGAACATAAGCTAGGCATATACTTGTCACACTGTTGAGTTTTCCGACTCATCAGTTTTGAAAAAAGTCGTATCAGCAGTCACTCATCTGCCACAAGTCAGTTTTGATTCCAGGCTATATAAACCGTGATGGCCGTGTTTAATCATATCGCAATCATTTTGCAATACAGAAAAGTCAACCAATTGTCCAGAACAAAATTCCTGACATGGAGAACCACGCCAAATTGTATGCTGGTCTTGAAAAAGCAGAATCATCCTTTCAGAGCCTGTGAGCAGATCGTCTTTCTCAACAAACGGCTAGAAGAGTTACAGCAGCGTTACGACAAGGCAAATAGAGAGGGCCGTAAATCATTCCGTTACAACCTCCGCCTACAAATAGCAGCTGGGAAGACCTCCGGAATACGTTCTATGAATACGCCTGCAACAAAGCTGACCTGGTGACAAGTCTTCGGTGTACGCTGTATGGACCAGAAGATGTGGATGACATGCTTGATGAGGAGATGGAAATGGACGAGAAAAATGTCTGATCATTGAAATCTTATGATTTTGAAAGAAAACAAAAGGCTCTTTTCAGCGCCACTCACTTCCTCCCGAAAGAGGACTTCAAACTAAGCACACACTTAATATATAGCATTTATACATAAATTGCCCATGCCGAACGGCTTCCCGTTCTCGTTATACATTATTTTAATCTACCACACTCACTCATTCATCCACGGAAAGAGGGAAGAAATAAAGCTTGAGCAGTTATCAAAACAACCATGGAAACCGAGAGAAACGATAGTGGTAATAATTCTACGTCATATAGACTTAATGCACATGCATGCAACACAGATATCGCAAATCTTCCAAAGTCTACGTAACTTTCAGACCGATTTGTGTATGGAAGATGGAATCACGGAGCGCAAAGTTTGAGACAGTCTTGATTGGGTGATATTTTCTTTTGAGATAGATCGGGCCAATAGTTTTATTTGTCGTGCATTTAATAAATATGAAATAACTTGCTGGGTGATTATGTAATAACTTATCATATTCGATTTTTTATGCGGAACTGCACAGACCGGTAGAGTCATATCATCAGTTTTGAAAAAAGTCGTATCAGCAGTCACTCATCTGCCACAAGTCAGTTTTGATTCCAGGCTATATAAACCGTGACGGCCGTGTTTAATCATATCGCAATCATTTTACAATACAGAAAAGTCAACCAATTGTCCAGAACAAAATTCCTGACATGGAGAACCACGCCAAATTGTATGCTGGCCTGAAAATGCAGAATCATCCTTTCAGAGAGCCTGTGAGCAGATCGTCTTTCTCAACAAACGGCTAGAAGAGTTACAGCAGCGTTACGACAAGGCAAATAGAGAGGGCCGTAAATCATTCCGTTACAACCTCCGACTACAAATAGCAGCTGGGGAAGGCCTCCGGAATACGTTCTATGAATACGTCTGCAACAAAGCTGACCTGGTGACAAGTCTTCGGTGTACGCTGTATGGACCAGAAGCTGTGGATGACATGCTTGAGGAGATGAAAATGGACGAGGAAAATGTCTGATCATTGAAATCTTATGATTTTGAAAGAAAACAAAAGGCTCTTTTCAGATCCACTCACATTCTCCCGAAAGAGGACTTCAAACTAAGCACACAATTAATATATAGCATTAATACATAAATTGCCAATGCCGAACGGCTTCCCGTTCTCGTTATACATTATTTTAATCTACCACACTCACTCATTCATTCACGGAAAGAGGAAAGAAATAAAGCTTGAGCAGTTATCAAAACAACCATGGAAACCGAGAAAAACGATAGTGGTAATAATTCCACGTCATATAGACTTAATGCACATGCATGCAACACAGATATCGCAAATCTTCCAAATTCTACGTAACTTTCAGAGCGATTTGTGTATGGAAGATGGAGTCACGGAGCGCAAAGTTTGAGACAGTCTTGATTGGGTGATATTTTCTTTTGAGATCGACCGGGCCAATAGTTTTATTTGTCGTGCATTTAATAAATATGAAATAACTTGCTGGGTAATTATGTAATAACTTATCATATTCTATTTTTTATGCGGAACTGCACAGACCGGTAGAGTCATATATAAATTGTAGCCGCCGCAAGTTCGCGGTTTATGCGCAACTGCACAGACCGGAAGCCCATATAAATGTATCTACCGCAAGTTCTCTTTTCGGACACGGTGAAGCAAATTGCGCAATTATACTTGAAAACGTGTGCTTCGGATGCAGACATATTGTAGTCTTTTACAACCCGAAAGCGTATTTGTGCTTATTACAGAAAATTCGTAGTTTCGGTCGTGTCGTTATAGAGTATCCGCACATATAGTGCGAAATGATGCAAAAAAGCGCGAAATTGTAGCAAAGAACATAGCATCCATACAATTTCTCAAAATAATATGTCAGGGCGATTTGCCACAGTATAAACCAACCTAATAAAGTGCCATTTCATAGAATTGTAAATTATTTGTTTAATGATTCTCCTCAGTCACTCACAATAATCAGATCGTGATTAGCCCTTTGTCTCATGATCACAAGTTAATGATTACAGTCATCTCGTCATTATGTGCGGGGGTTAAGGCGTATAATGTCTCAATGCTGTCCGAACATAAGCTAGGCATATACTTGTCACACTGTTGAGGTTTCCGACTCATCAGTTTTAAAAAAAGTCGTGTCAGCAGTAACTTATCTGCCACAAGTCAGTTTTGATTCCAGGCTATATAAACCGTGACGGCCGTGTTTAATCATATCGCAATCATTTTGCTATACAGAAAAGTCAACCAATTGTCCAGAACAAAATTCCTGACATGGAGAACCACGCCAAATTGTATGCTGGTCTAGAAAAAGCAGAATCATCCTTTCAGAGAGCCTGTGAGCAGATCGTCTTTCTCAACAAGCGGCTAGAAGAGTTACAGCAGCGTTACGACAAGGCAAATCGAGAGGGCCGTAAATCATTCCGTTACAACCTCCGCCTACAAATAGTAGCTGGGGAAGGCCTCCGGAATACGATCTATGAATACGCCTGCAACAAAGCTGACCTGGTGACAAGTCTTCGGTGTACGCTGTATGGACCAGAAGCTGTGGATGACATGCTTGAGGAGATGGAAATGGACGAGGAAAATGTCTGATCATTGAAATCTTATGATTTTGAAAGAAAACAAAAGGCTCTTTTCAGATCCACTCACTTCTCCCGAAAGAGGACTTCAAACTAAGCACACAATTAATATATAGCATTTATACATAAATTGCCCATGCCGAACGGCTTCCCGTTCTCGTTATACATTATTTTAATCTACCACACTCACTCATTCATTCACGGAAAGAGGAAAGAAATAAAGCTTGAGCAGTTATCAAAACAACCATGGAAACCGAGAGAAACGATAGTGGTAATAATTCTACGTCATATAGACTTAATGCACATGCATGCAACACAGATATCGCAAATCTTCCAAATTCTACGTAACTTTCAGAGCGATTTGTGTATGGAAGATGGAGTCACGGAGCGCAAAGTTTGAGACAGTCTTGATTGGGTGATATTTTTTTTTGAGATAGATCGGGCCAATAGTTTTATTTGTCGTGCATTTAATAAACATGAAATAACTTGCTGGGTAATTATGTAATAACTTATCATATTCGATTTTTATGCGGAACTGCACAGACCGGTAGAGTCATATATAAATTGTAGCCACCGCAAGTTCGCGGTTTATGCGCAACTGCACAGACCGGAAGCCCATATAAATGTATCTACCGCAAGTTCTCTTTTCGGAGACGGTGAAACAAATTGCGCAATTATACTTGAAAACGTGTGCTTCGGATGCAGGCATATTGTAGTCTTTTACAAACCGAAAGCGTATTTGTGCTTATTGCAGAAAATTCGTAGTTTCGATCGTGTTGTTATAGAGTAACCGCACATATAGCGCAAAATGATGCAAAAAAGCGGCAAATTGTAGCAAAGAACATAGCATCCATACGATTTCTCAAAATAATATGTCAGGGCGATTTGCCACAGTATAAACCAACCTAATAAAGTGCCATTTGATAGAATTGTAAATTATTTGTTTAATGATTCTCCTCTGTCACTCACAATAATCAGATCGTGATTAGCCTTTTGTCTCATGATCGCAAGTTAATGATTACAATCATCTCGTCATTATGTGCAGGCAATGGGGGTTAAGGCGTAGACTGTCTCAATGCTGTCCGAACATAATGGCTTTGTCTGCTAATATTCACTGTTGAGGTTTCCGACTCATCAGTTTTGAAAAAGTGTGTCAACGTCCTCATCTGCCACAAGTCAGTTTGATTCAGGCTATATAAACCGTGACGGCCGTGTTTAATCATATCGCAATCATTTTTGCTATACAGAAAAGTCAACCAATTGTCCAGAACAAAATTCTGACGCGGGAACACATGGTGTATGCTGTCTTGAAGCAGAATCATCCTTTCAGAGAGCCTGTGAGCAGATCGTCTTTCTCAACAAACGGCTGGAAGAGTTACAGCAGCGTTACGACAAGGCAAATAGAGAGGGCCGTAAATCATTCCGTTACAACCTCCGCCTACAAATAGCAGCTGGGAAAGGCCTCCGGAATACGTTCCATGAATACGCCTGCAACAAAGCTGACCTGGTGACAAGTCTTCGGTGTACGCTGTATGGACCCGAAGCTGTGGATGACATGCTTGAGGAGATGGAAATGGACGAGGAAAATGTCTGATCATTGAAATCTTATGATTTTGAAAGAAAACAAAAGGCTCTTTTCAGAGCCACTCACTTTCTCCCGAAAGAGGACTTCAAACTAAGCACACAATTAATAGACAGCATTTATACATAAATTGCCCATGCCGAACGGCTTCCCGTTCTCGTTATACATTATTTTAATCTACCACACTCACTCATTCATTCACGGAAAGAAATAAAGCTTGAGCAGTTATCAAAACAACCATGGAAACCGAGAGAAACGATAGTGGTAATAATTCTGCGTCATATAGACTTAATGCACATGCATGCAACACAGATATCGCAAATCTTCCAAATTCTACGTAACTTTCAGAGCGATTTGTGTATGGAAGATGGAGTCACGGAGCGCACAGTTTGAGATAGTCTTGATTTGGGTGATATTTTCTTTTGAGATAGATCGGGCCAATAGTTTTATTTGTCGTGCATTTAATAAATATGAAATAACTTGCTGGGTAATTATGTAATAACTTATCATATTCGATTTTTTATGCGGAACTGCACAGACCGGTAGAGTCATATATAAATTGTAGCACCGCAAGTTCGCGGTTTATGCGCAACTGCACAGACCGGAAGCCCATATAAATGTATCTACCGCAAGTTCTCTTTTCGGAGACGGTGAAGCAAATTGCGCAATTATACCTGAAAACGTGTGTTTCGGATGCAGGCATATTGTAGTCTTTAACAAACCGAAAGCGTATTTGTGCTTATTACAGAAAATTCGCAGTTTCGGTCGTGTCGTTATAGAGTATCCGCACATATAGTGCGAAATGATGCAAAAAAGCGAGAAATTGTAGCAAAGAACATAGCATCCATACGATTTCTCAAAAATAATATGTCAGGGCGATTTGCCACAGTATAAACCAACCTAATAAAGTGCCATTTGATAGAATTGTAAATTATTTGTTTAATGATTCTCCTCTGTCCCTCACAATAATCAGATCGTGATTAGCCCTTTGTCTCATGATCACAAGTTAGTGATTACAATCATCTCGTCATTATGTGCAGGGGTTAAGGCGTATACTGTCTCAATGCTGTCCGAACATAAGCTAGGCATATACTTGTCACACTGTTGAGGTTTCCGACTCATCAGTTTTGAAAAAAGTCGTGTCAGCAGTCACTCATCTGCCACAAGTCAGTTTTCATTCCAGGCTATATAAACCGTGACGGCCGTGTTTAATCATATCGCAATCATTTTGCAATACAGAAAAGTCAACCAATTGTCCAGAGCAAAATTCCTGACATGGAGAACCACGCCAAATTGTATGCTGGTCTTGAAAAAGCAGAATCATCCTTTCAGAGAGCCTGCGAGCAGATCGTCTTTCTCAACAAACGGCTAGAAAATTTGGAAGACACATTAAGGCAAATCGAGAGGGCCGTAAATCATTCCGTTACAACCTCGCCACAATAGCAGCTGAAGGCCTCCGGAATACGTTCTATGAATACGCCCTGCAACAAAGCTGACCTGGTGACAAGTCTTCGGTGTACTTCATGTGGACCAAGCTGGATGATGCGAGATGGAAATGGACAGTGTCTGATCATTGAAATCTTATGATTTTGAAAGTAAACAAAAGGCTCTTTTCAGAGCCACTCACTTTCTCCCGAAAGAGGACTTCAAACTAAGCACACAATTAATATGTAGCATTTATACATAAATTGCCCATGCCGAACGGCTTCCCGTTCTCGTTATACATTATTTTAATCTACCACACTCAGTCATTCATTCACGGAAAGAGGAAAGAAATAAAGCTTGAGCAGTTATCAAAACAACCATGGAAACCGAGAGAAACGATAGTGGTAATAATTCTACGTCATATAGACAATGCACATGCATGCAACACAGATATCGCAAATCTTCCAAATTCTACGTAACTTTCAGAGCGATTTGTGTATGGAAGATGGAGTCACGGAGCGCAAAGTTTGAGACAGTCTTGATTGGGTGATATTTTCTTTTGAGATAGATCAGGGCCAATAGTTTTATTTGTCGTGCATTTAATAAATATGAAATAACTTGCTGGGTAATTATGTAATAACTTATCATATTCGATTTTTTATGCGGAACTGCACAGACCAGTAGAGTCATATATAAATTGTAGCCACCGCAA